>CAMTDV010000028.1:73649180-73822423 GCA_947069175.1 Scalesia atractyloides
GTCCCTGTCCGAGGAACGTTCCTCCTCTCGAACTCCATACTCTTCTTCGTCAATTTCGGGCTCGTCGTTTATATTTTATTTGCCATCATGCGTCCGAGTCCCCCGTAGTATAATTACCGGTCTCCGAGGTTTTTGTTCGTTTAGCCATTGCAACCTCATTTGGAACCGGTGCCCGCTTGTTTCTGGTTCGCAAAACTTCCCAAGCCCATACGTGTGGGAAAACGACCCGATGCGAGTCTTCGTATTTACGCATCGCCTCTTTAAAGCATCTTCGTCACTCATCTCACTACGACGATTAACACTAGTATATAACTTATTATACATCGCCAAAAATCGGTTCACGACTGGATGCATCCTTCGCCACTTCGAAGAGATGGAATCGGTATCGCGATAATGACCTTGTTCCATAATCGCAAGAAACTTCGATAATATTTCTTTCAAAAACCCATCGCCGGTTTGGTTGTTACCTATATTTTAGAATGTAAAAAAATTATATATTAAAAAATGTAAAATTTATATATTTTTAGTATAAAATTTATATATTTTTACATACCGACAATGGGGCTTTTTGATGTGCTAATCCACGCCTTTGCTAACGTCTCCTCCTCGATCTTTGTCCAAGGTTTTTCCTTGGCTTTCGAGGGTTGATCTTTGTCACCCGTCACTTGCTTCCCTTTTTTCCGTTTCGAGGATTGCGGTTGCGTCTCCATAACACATTCTTGAACGTCATCTTCTACGGGTTGTGGTTGGGGAGACTCTGGTGTTGGGGAAGATTGTGTTGAGATTGAAATTGCGAGTTGAACGAGTTTCGCATCATCATTTGTTGTAACGATTGCATTTGTTGCATTGATTGGAGTTGGCCCATTTGAGAGAAAGCGTTGGGGGTTTGTTGAAAACTCGAGAGAGTGTTGTAAGAAAATTGCGAGGATGACCAACTCGGTTCCATTGTAGGATAGTAACCGGGTACCGAGAAAATGTTTTGGTTTGGATTCGGGTTCGGGTTGTATGGATCCATGGCAAAAGTAGAAGAATTCTACAAAAAGTAGAAGAATTGTGTAAAGTTGAGAGAGAGAATTGTTGAAGTGTTAAAAAATGGGGTGATTTTGGTATTTTGTAGGTAAAATTATTGTTTTTAATGAAAATTGATTTTTTTTAAATCATAGCCTTGAACGGCAACAATTTTTGTTCATATGCTCCGCCTTCAACGTCTCTCTCAAGACATGAAGTACGACAACGACCCACAGGAAATAGTGTTGGGGACGTCGCCGAGCCAGGCCGGACAGGCCTAGACGACCCCACACCGAGTAGCGTAAGTAGCTAACTTTGCCTCTCCTTTCCCAAAGATTGTGCTTCAAAGTGAGTGTATAATCCAAGGATTTGATCTTATTAGATATCTTGGTTCCCTAACGTAAAAACTCTTCAATGTTTGTTCATGTACTTATGTGGAACAATTTTGACACATTTTCTTCTTTCAAGTTTCATTTCAAATACTACACTTTAAAAATAGATATATCATTTACTTTACTTAACTTTGAACATATAAGGGCTCGTTGTGAAGCATTTATAAAAAGAGGTAAACCTATAAATTGTTAATTATATATCTTATATATGAATAGTTATTAGTATACAAGAATTGTAAAAACAAAAAAAAAATCTTTTCTTTTTCAACTAAAATTCAATGTATTTTGGTTGTTTTCTTAACTGCGAAAACTTCTATATAAAACTATAGAAAAGCAAGCCAATAAAAAATGTACCGTGAAAGTTACATGATTGCATCTCGAATCCCAATTGAGAGCAACATGTTTAGATCTACTAGTAATCAAAGAAAAAAAACGCATTTTCTTTGATGAGATCCGCCATACGATTGAAGTGAATATGATTATTATTGAAAGTCTTCTCGTTTCTCACCTTCCATATTTCCTAAGCCATGACCAAAAGCACTTCTCCAGTGATCTTTTTCCACTCCTTAGAGGCCTTCATATCCCTAACAATCCCAAGCGTTCGTTGAATTGATGGATCCGTATCGGGAGGAAAGGAATTTTAAGCCACACCAGAATCGCCCACCAAATGGATTTTCCAATCCAACAGCCCCAAAGCACGTGATGGACCGTTTCCTCCGAGAAACCACACTTGGAGCACATATGGTCCAGAATGATGACTCCCCATTAACCAAACTCTCCCTAACCGACATCCTATTGAAAGACACTCTTCACCCGAATATATTGATTTTTGATGGTACCCAATTGCTCCACAAAGCTCATGTTTGATCCTCATCTGTTTTAGAAGCGTCATAGAATTTAATATTTTATTTCTCATCCCAGCCACGTCCGATGTGTATTAATATTTTGGTTGTTGACATGTTTACCTTTGGTGGCCAATGGCTTTGCCTTTTTGAGAGTTAGTTTTCGTCAAGAATTGAAGCCAAAAAGTTTGAAGAAAATATGAGAGTAGACCAATAGACCATAGTGGCCGTAGCTATCAATTTGAATGTGACTTTACTAACTTATTTTATTTCGAATATGATTTTTTCTTTGTAAGCTCTAAATCCATCTTATTGGTTCATAACTTGTTTTACGTGAACTAACACAAGTTTGACTATATTGGAAAACGATAGAACTAAATTTTGGTAAACAAATATAATAATTTATTATTAAGTACGTAAAACCATAAATAGTAATACGTTACGTAAAACCTTAAATAGTAACACATTTTATTAAAATCACTCATTTATTTATTTTTTTCTGAAATTTTCATTAAATAGAATCACTCATTTATTTTTTCTGAATTTTTTCATAGTTGTTAAGTTGAAGGAACTAATTATGAAAAATTGTTCAATACGTTTCTTTTTACAGTTATCTTTTATTTCAGATTAAACTTAAAAATCACTACGTCATAACCAAATTTCATATATGTTTCATGTCGCGGAATTTTAGCATTTATAAGTAAATTTACAATTCTAAAAAATCAATAACTTCTAAATCGCTATATAACTTACTTCTAATCTAATTCTACATTATATCATCGTCTGCGAGACTCAAACTTTTGAAGAGAGACATTATTTCACATACCTGGATGCTGTTAGACCAACAGCTGGCCTGTTAATCGGTAAAAGTTTGGATGAGTGAACAAAATTACAAATTGATTGCTATCAGCTTGAGACACCCTCCCTAAAATCAACAGAAAACCTCCAAAGCTTCCTTGAGAAACAAGAAACGTGTTGGACAAAAAACAGTAAAAGAAAATAAACAAATACCAACTATAATACTTTTCCAAAGTAATAATACAATAAATGATAAATGTCTTATCTTTCTAGTTGTAAACGCGCCTTGTTGACCATAATAAACGCTACAAAGTACAAAAACCCCAAATTTCTAAACAACAAAAAAATATTTTAAAACACCCCTCGATTCAAAGAATCACAAGCTTCTTTTTCTATTCAATTTTTGGTCGTTAATGGAGTCCTCAACTTAACACCACCACAGCATGACCAAATCTAACTTCTTTCGCAACATCATTAAACCCTTTTATTCCAGTTCAAAAAAAGGTAAAAAGATTCACTTTCATGTTTCAAGATTGAATTTTTATGTGTTTTTGCACATGGGTTTGTTGATTTGATGCTCTGGTTGGTTAAAGATTGTGTTTTTCTTGTTGGGTTTTTTGAATTGTTGATCAGAAAGTCAAGAAGAAGAGTTGGGGAATATTACTGCTCATGATCAGAAAGTTTTCAGCTTTGAAACCCTAGTTTCTGCTACTAGAAATTTTCATCCTGATAATAAGCTTGGTCAAGGAGGTTTTGGCCCTGTTTTTAAGGTGTGTTTTTGTTTGAAATTCTTGTTGTTTTGTTGTAGATGATTGAGGGTGCTTGCAGATGTTAAGAACGAACAATTGGGGGCAAATTCTGTAATTTTTTTATTAATTTATTTTAAAAAAAAGTTGAACAGCAAGGAAAGTATGTAAATTTGAATGTGTTCTAAGATATTGTTTGATTGTAGTCAGGTTTGATTAGTTTTCAAAGACATTGAACTGGCATTTTGTTGACAAAACATTAATGATGAATAAAGAATCAGTATTTTTGTCAAAACATATTTTGGTCAAATGTTCTGTTCCTTGTCTGTTTTGAGCTTTTTTTTTTCTGCAACATACAGTGTTTTTTTTTTTTAAATATTTTTGCTAGTGTGTTGATTGTTAAAAAACCAAACTTGATGGTTTACAATGCTAACTAACTTAAAGAACAAGAAAAGATTGGTTGAAAACACAATGTGAGTTGATATTATTGTAGAGAATTTACGTCGGGTGTTTGTATTTGCAGGGGAGATTAGATTCAGGGGAGGAGATTGCTGTAAAGAAGTTGGCACACACTTCAAATCAGGGGAAACGGGAGTTCGTAAATGAAGCTAAACTATTGGCGCGTGTACAACATCGTAACGTTGTGAGCTTGTCAGGGTATTGTGTGGCTCCGGAGAAGCTCTTGGTGTATGAATATGTACCTAATGAGAGCTTAGACAAGCTTCTTTTCAGTAACCTCTCATTTCTCTGTCTTGATTTATTAATTCTTGACTTAAATTTCTTTCCCTTAACTTGATGATGGCGATGATGTAGAATCTAGAACGCGTGACACGTTGGATTGGAAACGCAGATTTAACATCATTTGTGGTGTAGCACGAGGCTTGTCTTACCTCCATGAGGATGCACACGATTGCATCATCCATAGAGATATAAAAGCTAGTAACATTTTGTTAGACGGAAATTGGGTTCCCAAAATAGCTGATTTTGGCATGGCCAAACTCTACCCTGAAGACCAAACTCATGTGCATACTCGTGTAGCGGGTACCAAGTGAGTTTTCACGCAACTTGATCGTAATTGTCCTAAGAAAATCTAATGCAAATTCTCTCGGTTTTTTTATGCAGTGGTTATATGGCGCCTGAGTATGTCATGCATGGGAATTTATCCATCAAGGCAGATGTATATAGCTTTGGTGTGGTGGTTCTAGAGCTCGTTAGTGGTCAAAAGAACTTTACTTTTGACCTTGACCCCGAGTGTGTAAATCTTCTTGATTGGGTAAGAACTTTGATCGTTTGTTAACCTTAGGGATGGCAAAAAAAATACCCGACCCCGATGGGTATACTCGAAACCCAAAGCATGTATACCAGATTCCGGACAGGTATGGGATTGAAAAAGTATTTTTCGCGGGTATGGGATTAGGTGATACCCAGCCCGATTGCCTGAAACTATATACCCAATTACCCGAAGAATATACCTGAAAACTTTAAACTTTTGCTTTTATATTTCCTTAACCACTGTTTAGTAATTTTCACTCTAGTAGCTTTGTTACTTCAAAAATAAACTTTTCTTTTGGAATATATATTTTGATAACATTATTTATATTTATATGCTACCAAATATAAATTACTTTTTGAGATTAATAATATAATATGTTTACATTTTTAAATATTTTTATGGTGATGAGGATATGAGATTAATAATATAATATGTTTACATTTTTAAATATTTTTATGGTGATGAGGATATGTATGTTCGGGTGTCATATATTATAATTTAATATATTGTATAGATTTAAAAAAAACTACGAAAGAAAATAAAAAATATATACATGAATATCCCAAGGGGTGTATTTTAAAATGCTAACGCGTATACCCGATACCCCGATGGGTAAATACCCGAAAGATACCCAACGGGTAATGGGCCGGGTATGGGGACACAATTTACGACTGGGTATGGGATTAGCAATACCCGACCCATTGTCATCCCTAGTAACCTCGAATTCGCAAAAAAGCAGCTGTATTTACTTTTTTACTGTTTACAGGCATACAAGATGTACAAGAAGGGCAAAGGGCTTGAAATATTGGAACCGATATTGGCCTCTACCGCGGTCACTGATCAAGTAGCTACATGTATAAAAATTGGATTGCTATGCACCCAATTCGATCACAATGCACGGCCCACAATGAGCCGTGTGGTGCTGATGCTATCCAGGAAGCCAGGCACGCTCGAAGAACCGACACCACCCGGATTTCTAGGTTCAAGACCCAGAAGGTCTCGTGCGTCTGCCACGTCATCTTCTTCTGACGGGATGTCTAGAGGGACAAATTCTCAATCTAGGTCCACCACAACCTCTAGAAACCCTACCACGACCGCCCCTCGTTCTCCTAGGCGGCATGCAAGTTCAACATCTGATCCTCACCGTAGGCATCATGGTTCGACGTCTGCAGGTCCGGTGTCCGATCCTTATGGTAAACGGCCAATGCGAGAGTAGATTGTTACGGTACAATGTAGGAAGTTATTGCCTATTCTTTTTGTACAGATTACTAGTGTAGATTTTGGGAGATAGATGTCAAGTATATTAGGCTGAGGATGCTGCTACTCTTCCAATATCAGATTGTAAAAAGATTAAAGGGCATAAAAAGGTTATTAGTTTTGAGTGAATTGTTTATATCTTGCTTGACATTCATATATAACTCTACGTAATTCTGAAGTGTTATACCAAATCCAAACTTAAAATATCATATATCTATACTAATATTAACTGAAATATACTAAATATTACCTGAAATATCAGATTTGTCGAAAACAATTTGAAATATGACCATTCTACCGTAAGTTTTTCTCAACACTTCATGTCTACCCATTTAAGCTTCAACTAAAAATCAAATAATTTTCCTTCACATTGACTTTCTTTTATATCTTTTCCCAAATTTACAAAATACAAATAAAAATCAATGTTCTTAACTAAAAAACAAATAATTTTCCTTCTAATTCACTTTCCATTATATATAGGGTTAGGTTCATTACTGAACACTCCCTTGATTATGAATATTAGCGAACTAATCTTAGTCCTTAATTATCAATATACAAGTGTAAATTAACGATCAAGATATGATGATGAAAATACACTAGTGTATTTTATGAATGATGATAAAAGAATAACTTTTAAATCAATAGAAATTCTCCATTTACTTCATTTAATGTGTATTTAATATTATGAAAAAAGGCATATAGGTAAATCTATAATTGTCATTAATTAGCTAATTAATAAAACTTGTAACTCATTTTTTTCATATACTCTTTCAAGATAAAATAATTTATGGTGTAGGACAATTTTCGACATACGTAGGATAAATTTTAGTATGTGTATGATAAATTTTGAAATGTGTAGGGTAAATTTACATGTGAGTAAGGTAAATTCCGGTAAATGTAAGACATATGTAGGATAAGTTTTGAAATGTGTAGGATAAAATGTTTTTACTTTATTAATGAGAAATAACATAATTAATGAGAGAAGTTATAAACTATTTAATGTTTTACCATTATGATTTTTCTTCTCACATTAAATTTACTCTCAAATGAACATTTCCCTATATATATATATATATAATATATATATATATATATATATATATATATATATTTGCAAAAATACAAAATTCACTAAATGTAAAAAAGCAATTGCAAAATTTTCAAATATACGTTACCAAACTTGCAAGTATCAAATATACATTTTTGTAATAATCTCTTCTTTTAAATATATCAATCTAACTTGATTGCGGCTTGGCTTTTGTTTGGTTTTGTAATTTACAGTTATATAAACCGGTATTTAGGACCCGTGCTTTGCGACGGGCCTGTTAAACCAAATAAAAATTAGACATTACAGTTGATCCAAAGACGCGTATTGTAGCGTGTTAGCTTGCAAAAATTAGACCAAAACATAAAAGATAGATTAGAATAACTAACTCAACTTAGGATCCGCATTTTGCGACTAGTTGTTAAACCACAAAAAATAGACATAAAAACGTTGAATCACACACATCCACAACGTGTTAACTCTCAAAATTTAGACCGAAACGTAAAACATTATCGTAAAAACATGTGTGTCAACTCACAAAAAATAGACCAAAACGTAAAACATAGATGAGCATAACTAAGTCAACATAGGACCCATCAAGTTAGGAATAGCCTAGTGATGTTGGTGAATTATATAAGCATGGAGTAGTAGGAGGTCATGGGTTCAATTCGCACGGCATACAAATTTAGCCATTAAAAAAATTCGACATAGGACCCGCACGTTACTACAAGATTGTTAACCACAAAAAAAAATTAACGTAAAAAAGTTGAACCACACACATGTGTGGCGTGTTAACCCATAAAATTTTGATCGAAATGTAAAAATACCGTAAAAATGAATAACTAAGTTAAAACGATAATAAACCAACGTAAAAAAAGTTTTCTAAATATTTGAGGGATATAATTTGTAATAATGAAAGTTGGGGTTAAGATTAGTAAAAAAGCTTAATAGTAAAATGCTCTCACATTTTTTTTTGAAATTAATAAATATGAAATGTGTGACTAAAATATTTAAACTGGATCAAACATTTTGATTTGTAACTTTAAAAAATAAAAGACAGATCTTTAAAAAAAAATACAGTAAGACAAACAAATTTATCTATCCCTGAAGTCTTGCTTCCACCATCTCTTTTACATTAATGTTCCAATATCTTCTTTTATTTTCTCCCTTAACACATGGTAAAAAATTTCTTTGAAACTGTTTAACAAAGTTATTAAATAAATATTAAATTTATATTGTACCCACAACAATGAAACAAAATTTAGATTGTGTGTAAATGACATGATTTCAATACAATGAAAATTAAATAGAAGTTTGTAATCGTACCTGATTCATTCTTCATTTGCACATTGAACTCCATTGAATCCGGTGGCGTGTGTGAATGCAGTGAAGAGGAAGAAAATGACGTTGTATGTGTTAGTTAAGGGTGTCAGAGAGTGAATGAGAAAAGATAAGAGAGATATAAGTTATGGTCAATACTTAATAAGATTCGTGGATGAAATTATATCCTTACATCTAAAATTAACAGTCAAACTAACTGTTGAAGCATATGACGATAAAATACCCATGTTAAGGTTTCAAGAAACAAAACTTGCAAAAAAAAAGATTCAAAAGGCAATCTAGATCAAATGATGAGGAAGGCAAATTTTACTTTACTCTTAAAAAATGCCTAACAAAATAAAGCAAGCTAAGCTAACACCATTTTATGAATTATCAATATATATATATTGGATTGAAAATAAAGGGGTGTTCGGCTAATCTTTTCAACACCTCCTATAACTTATGACTTTTACAAAAAAATAATAAGAAGAAAAAGTGTTTGGCAAAGTCATAAGCACTTTTCAAAATGACTTTTTGTATAAGAAGAAAAAGTTAGTGAAGTTTATTGACTTATTGGTTTTTCCTACCCTACAAGCTAATCTATACACTTTTTTAAAAACTCATTTTTAAAAAATCATAAATTAATAAGTTTTTTTTAACAAAATGTTAAAAGTTATTTTTGAATTAAATAAGGTTAAGGAAGCAAGATTTCCATTTTGAAATAAAAATCACCGGCAACCGTGAACAAAAAAAAAGTCATAACCCGTTGTCCTGTTGGCACTAACAATACTCGCAACTTCTAAAACCCTCATTTTATTTCTTCCTTCTCAAATCCCTCCTACAATTCAGCCACAACGGCGTATCACTCCGATTAATCTCTCACATGTTCAGAGCTCCGACAACCAGCGGCGGTGGCGGTGGTGGTGGTGTTCCGTTGACATCCATCACCACTCAATCACCAAATCCCGCTGACCTGACGGATCAAAGCCACCACCGCGCTGCCACCGCTTCCGCTAGGGCATTCCAGTTCCATCCCCTCGTCCAGCTATTATCGATCTCTTCAATCTCTATCTCGGCGTATGTATATTTCATATGATTTCATTTACACAATTCGCATTTTGTAATTAGTTGCTGATAATTTTGTTGCTGAATATTGAAATTTTGCAGAGAAGTGGTCGTGAAAAGGCGGATGATCTGGTTCGAGAACCTCCGTATGTTAAACTCTCCTTTTAAGTTTCATTTTGATATAGAATGTTTTAATTGTGATATCAGAGATTATACATTGAAATAGTTAGTTAGACCTAAAAGCATTAAGCATGAGATGTGTTGCTGAACACAAAAAGCTAAATGACTGCTTGTGCATCGGTTACACCAAATGAGGTCTACTACATGTCCATTTAAGAACTGTGTTACAATATGGAATGTCGCCTGTAAAAATGATTCAGTCTGTTTTTAGATTATTTATGAACAGGTTTTCTTGCATATCCGTTACTAGTAGTTTTAGTTCCCTTGTTTATGGTTATGTTGCAGTTTGTTTATTGGTTAGTGGGACGTGTTGTCCATTGCTTTTGTATCGCCTATACCTAATATCACATTTCTACGAATTTGCTGCAACAAAGTCCTTTTTTTTCGGCAATACAGAAATTATACATCAGACTCGTTTGACCAGAATCCTGCAAAAACAAACATACACAAACAATGCTCAATGAAATTGATGAACTTCCTCTTCAAATTCTGTTACATGTCATTTGAACTTTAGTAGCTTATAGCTATTAGATAATTCTTAAGAGTTAGGGGCCTGTTTTGTAAGTATTAGCCAACTTAACACTCAAGTAGTTAAGTCGGTTTAGTGATTAGTCCCAATTGTACTTAAACGATCATATTAAATGAGAACATCATCTATGATTTGATCGCTGTATGCCGTAAGCATATTTCTCCAAGGGCTAAAACCTGATATTAGATGTCCCATAGAAATGTTTTACATCAAAGACTCTTAAAACATGCGTGTTCTTTGGCTAGAATGCAAGATGTGGCCAATTCAAGCTGGTTCACAGTTATGTTGCAGTTTGTTATTGGTTTGTGCCTTTGTGGGACATGTCTATTACTTTTGCCCTTCTACGAGTAACTGTTTGCTAAACCTCGTATGTATAGAGGTTGATAGTATACTGGAGATCATCATTCAAGAAGAAAGAACACAAAATTACTTTTGTTCTGGTTTCCTGTAAGCTTTTTTCTTTGGTTTCATGCCTAGTTATTAAGGCGTTGGGCGCATTCAAGGCGCATAGGCCTCGCCTAAGGCCTAGGCGCAAAGCGCAAAAAAAAGTGATGGCCTGAGAAAAGAAAAGCGTACAATGAAAAAAAATAAAAACATTTTATGTATTAGAAAAACAATACTATTCTTCAAATAAAATAAAACTAAAGCTATTAGTGTATCATCTATTAGTACCAAAAGTTCTAAAATATTAGCGTAAAAAATAGTTTGCGTTCGATAAAGTAGAAATGTAGCTGGAATCTTGCCGGAGTTTAGAAAATTTGGCTGGAAAATCCCTAGAGTCTAGGAATCTCGGATTCTCGGCGGAGTTTGCGACTGAACCATCACCTAGAGAATTAAAGCACAATTTCCTTGACTTAAGGCGCAATTGCCTCGCCTCGCCTGGAAAATGGGCCTAGGCGCAAGAGGCGATGGCTTTTAACAACTATGGTTTCATGTATGTCCAGCTTCCGGCTGACGCGTTTCGTTCATTTAGTGGCTGTTAAAAAAATTACTTTGAAGCTACAAACTTACATCCATGCTTTCGTTCAGTGATTACTGAAAGTTTTTTATACATAAGACACTGAAACTGAATTTAATGACAGAAACAAGACACAGAAACGAGTTACTGCTCTAAATAGAGATCTTCCTCCACGCAATGAACAATTTCTTGTCGATTTCGAGCAGCTTCAGAATCAATTTCCCGTAAGTTTCTAATGTTAAATGCGATTACTTCACCGAACTACGTAATCTGTACCAATTACAACAAATATATGAAATTTTCAGGACCGGGAACCGTTACGAACTGTATCAGAATCTGTTCTCATCTCTCTGGTTATCCAATGTAGTAATCACGCACCAAGAGCAGAATTTCTTCTTTTTGCTTTGCGTAATCTGTACAACATAGGTTACATAAACTGGGATACTTTTCTACCATCCCTTCTTTCATCGGTTTCTTCTGCCGAAATGTCGGTCAGTATATCTTCAACAACTTCACCACCACCAACCGTATCTTCTACATCTTTAGCACAAATTGGAATGTTGCCATCATCCACCGCAATCCCGTCTTCAAATTTTCAAACTTCAAGTCCTGCATCTCCGTTAATTTCCGTTCACGGAATCGGATCCCCATCTCAATCAGCAAATGAACCGTCAGCTACGCCGTTATCGCCTGTAAAATCATCAGACATCAACAACTCCGGCCACCATTCAAGAAGTAACATGTTAACGAGAGACAACGCTATAAGCAGTTTGCGCCAGCTGTGTTGCAAGATCATATTTTTGCGTTGGAAGTTAATCTAAAACCGTCTACTCACGCTGATATTTTCAACCACATGATGAATTGGTTGGTTAACTGGGATCAACAACAACAAGGGAGCGATGAGGTTGACGGAATAAAATCATGGAAACGCGATAAAGCGTTATTTGAATGGTTACATAATTGTTTGGATGTGATTCGGCTTTTGGTTGACGATAAGAAATGCCGTGTACCGTTTTATGAATTAGTACGAAGTGGGCTACAGTTTTTACAGAATATATCAGATGATGAGGCGTTATTTACGCTTATTTTGGAGATTCATAGGCGAAGAGATATGATGGCTATGCACATGCAAATGTTGGATCAACATATTCACTGCCCGACATTCGGGAATCAACGCCTTTTGTCTCAAGCTACAACTAGTGTATCAAGTGAAGCCGCCATAAATATGCGGTATTCGCCTATTACATATCCAAGTGTCCTTGGAGAACCACTGCATGGGGAGGTGACCACTTCTTTTCATTTAATTACTCTTTTGAGTAAAATGCCATTTTCGTCCCCGAGGTTCGGCCAGTTTGGTGACTTTCGTCCAAAGGTTTTGTATTTCCGCATCTGGATCCAAAAGGTTTGAAATTTTGCCATTTCCATCCGGCTCGTTAACTTCATCCATTTTAATCCGTTAAGTTGGGTATTTTCATCCTTTTGTCAACTTAAAGGGCAATTCAGTCAATTTTACTTTATATACAAGCATTTAAAATACCCCTAACCGAATCCGTTAGACCGAATTGCCCTTTAAGTTAACAAAAACGACAAAAGTACCCCTGACTTAACGTAGAAAAATGAAGTTAACGAGCCGGATGAAAATGACAAGATTTCAAACCTTTTGGATCCAAATGCGAAGAAACAAACCTTGGACGAAAGTCGCAAAACTGAAAACCTCAGGGACGAAAATGGCATTAAAAACTACTCTTTTATGTGGGTTTTTATTAGGTTACAGTTGTTTAAATACATAAAATGGTAATTATTTGTGTAGGATATTGCTGTATGTATTCAGAAAGGAAGTCTAGATTGGGAGCGGGCTCTACGTTGTATCCGACACGCTCTTCGTAGTACACCAGCACCTGATTGGTGGCGACGAGTGCTACTAGTGGCACCGTCTAACCGCCAACACCCACAGGGACCCACACCTGGTGCTGTATTTACTTCAGACATGATCTGTGAGGCTAACATCGATAGAATTGTTGAACTTTTGAGGTTGACAAATTCAGGTAAGTTTTTGACTTTTTGTACGACCTTATTTTTTAACGCTTTGTCTTTGACTTCTGTTTACCGCATTGATGCAGAGATAAACTGCTGGCAGGAGTGGCTTGTCTACTCAGATGTGTTCTTTTTCCTTGTGAAAAGCGGTTGCATAGATTTTGTCGATTTTGTGGATAAATTAGTTTTACGCCTATCTGAAGATGATCACCAAATTTTACGGACAAATCATGTCACATGGTTACTCGCACAGATTATCCGGGTTGAGCTTGTAATGCATGCGTTAAATACAGACCCTAGAAGGGTTAGTTTACATCTGATATTTTTATATATTGCAGCTTAGTACACATTTTTATTAGAGCAAAATGCCATTTTTGTCCCTGAGGTTTGGCCACTTTTGCGACTTTTGTCAAAAGGTTGGTTTTTCCGCATCTGGATCCTAAAGGTTTGAAATCTTGCCATTTTCATCCGACTCGTTAACTCCATTCATTTTTCCCTGTTAATTCAGGGGTATTTCCGTTATTTTTTTAACTTAAGGGTAATTCGGTCCCTTTCAGGGGTATTCGGTCTTTTTACATAAAGTGAAAAGACCAAGTTGCCCTTTAAGTTAGCCAAACAGACAAATATCCCTAACTTAACGGAGAAAATTGGACGGAGTTAACAAGCCAAATGAAAATGGCAAGATTTGAAACCTTTTGGATCCAGATGCAGAAAAATAAACCTTTGGACAAAAGTCGCAAAACTGGCCAAACCTCAGGGACGAAAATGGCGTTTTACTCTTTTCATTATAATCTTTTTACTTAAAACTGGACATGTCATTATAGGTGGAAACAACCAGAAAAGTTTTGTCATTCCACAAAGAAGATCGTAGCTCTGATCCTAATAATCCCCAAAGTATCCTGCTTGATTTCATTAGTAGTTGTCAGAATCTTCGCATATGGTCACTGAATTCTTCTACCCGCGAATATTTAAACGCTGAACAGCTTCAAAAAGGAAAACAAATAGAGGAATGGTGGAGACAAGTAACTAAAGGTATATGCACTATATGATCACTTTTTATCTCTTATTCACAAAATAATAAATTAAGTTAATCTGAATTTCTGATTCACTGTTTTGTGTTATTTTTAGGGGATCATATGATGGACTATATGAATTTGGATGATAGATCAATCGGAATGTTTTGGGTGGTTTCTTACACAATGGCGCAACCGGCTTCCGACACGGTAATGAGTTGGTTAACATCTGCGGGACATGCAGAACTACCGGGCCCGAATCTATTAACTAACGAGAGAATAACAATGATGCGTGAAGTTCATCCTGTGCCGATATCGTTGTTGTCGGGGTTTTCAATTAATTTATGCCTGAAGCTGGCTTTTCAGATGGAAGAAGCTATGTTCTCCGGAGAAGTAATTTATATGACTTTATTTTTTTTTATTAAAATGCCATTTTTCGTCCCTGAGGTTTGACCAATCCTGCCATTTTCATCCGGCTTGTTAACTCCATCCATTTTTTTCCGTTAAGGGTATTTTCATCTTTTTTGTTAACTTAAAGGGCAATTCGGTATTTTAAATACTTGTACATTATGCTAAATGCTTGTACATAAAGTGAAAAAGACCGAATTGCCCTTTAAGTTAACAAAAAAGACGAAAATACCTCTGAATTAGCGGAGAAAATAGATGGGGGCCACGAAAATGGCAAGATTTCAAACCTTTTGGATCCAAATCCGAAAAAACAAACCTTTTGAAGAAAGTCGCAAAACTTGCCAAACCTCAGGCACGAAAATGCCATTATACTCTCTCTTTTTTTTAAATCATGCAATTTACATGAACTAGTTAATTATTTATTGTTATGTTCTCTTATTTTACCTTTTCAAATGCAGCATGTGCCTAACATTGCGATGGTGGAAACGTATACTAGATTGCTACTCTTACAACCTCATTCGTTGTTTCGTTCACATTTAAGTGTAAGTTGTTTCCACCGTTTCTGAGATTCATACTGTTCATACTGATTGATGCTTTTCATGACTGATTATATTACATTATATAATTTATAATTTTTGTAGCATTTGCATCAGAAGAATCCTTCTATCTTAAATAAGCCATCAGCGACACTTCTGGTACTTGAAATCCTCAACTATCGATTGTTTTCCCTGTACAGGTGATTGAATTATTTTTCATCTTTCTTAATATCGTCCACTTTCGAGTAAAGGTTACGTGATCATATTTTTCTATCTGTTTTTAGGTATCAAGGAAAGAGCAAGACATTAATGTATGATGTCACAAAAATTCTCTCAACATTAAAAGGGAAACGCGGAGTCATCGTGTGTTTCGATTAGCGGAAAACCTGTGTATGAATCTCATTTTATCATTGAGAGAATTCTTTTTCGTGAGAAAAGAAGGAAAGGTGGGAAAATTAATAATGGTCCTCGAAACGAAACTATTTTTAAGCTCATATGAGTTCTTTTACAGGGTCCCACTGAATTCACGGAAACATTAAATCGCATAACTGTAGTGAATCTTGCTATCATTATCAAGACTCGTGGAATTGCCGATGCTGAACACCTTCTTTATCTTCAAACGATGTTGGAACAAATCTTGGCCACTAGTCAACATACTTGGTCAGGGAAAACACTACGTTACTTTCCACCTGTTCTGTGTGACGCGTTAATTGGCAGGATAGACAAGCGGGGCCTAGCAATCCAAGCATGGCAGCAGGTCGGTTTGTAATCATTATTAATATAACAAAAGAGGGTGTCTTAGGACTTGTACCTAAGACACAACCTCTATTTTTTTATTGTTTTTCTTTGCCAACTTTACAACAATGCCATCCATGGTTATTTTTGTGCATTCAAACATTTAACCCCCTCAGCTTTCTAAAAACTTTGTAAAATGCCATTTTGACCCCCCTTGAGTTTTACAAGCTTATTTTTATGTGCGTGGGTCATATATAATACGTTTTTATGCTTATTTTTATGTACTTTTTTGTTGGTCTACGTTTTGTTCGGAAAAGAGTCGGGTCAAATACAATACGTTTTCACTAGGCGGTATATAATCGAGTTGCTTTACATTTCGAATTTGCCACAACGCGTGGTACCATTTTTTAACGTAAAAAACATTATTTTATACGTGCTTATTTTTAAGTACTCTTCATCATAAATCCAAGTTGGTTTGCGTTTCGACGTAAATTTTCTCGGTAATGAGTCATGTCAAATATTATACGTTGTCGTGCTTATTTTCATGTGCGTTTTCAGTTAGTTTACATTTTGACGTAAATTTTGTTAAAAAATGAGTCGGGTCAAATATTTGACGGTCAAGTTCGAGTTACTTTAAGTTTCGACGCCGCCTAAACGCGTGGCGGGTCAAAATTCTAGTTAATTATAAATCTAAAAATGGTGATACTAAAACTTTAGCTAGTTAACAAAAATTTAACATATATATTTTTGATGTGTTGATTCACAGGCAGAATCTACTGTTATCAATCAATGTACACAGCTCTTAACACCGTCAGCTAATCCTACTTATGTTATGACCTATATTAATACAAGCTTCCCTCAACACCGACAATATCTGTGTGCTGGAGCATGGGTACTCATGCATGGCCACCCTGAGAACATAAACAACGCAAACCTGGTAATTTAATAAATTTTTATTAATTATTATTTAGTTTTAGATTAAATCGGGAGTCTCATTTCGTCTTGATTACAGGGACGTGTTCTCCGAGAATTTTCACCTGAAGAGGTGACTGCAAATATATATTCGATGGTGGATGTTCTTCTGCATAATATGCAGTTGGAATCACAACATGGACATCCCTTGCAGGTACTCTGTTAATTATATGCACAAGCGTTCATTTTGTTAGTCACAGGACTCATAAAGTTGATTTTTAATTGATCAGGATCTTATAATGAAGGCATGTGCAAACCTTGCATACTTTATCTGGAACCATGAGTTGCTTCCACTGGATATTTTGCTTCTTGCGTTAATCGATCGTGATGACGATCCACATGCTTTGCGAATCGTGGTTAATTTACTTGAAAGACAAGAGCTTCAACAAAGGATAAAGTTTTACGTTGCTAACCGTGGAAAACCCGAGCATTGGCTTCAAAACGGAATTTTCAAACGTATTGAATTACAGAAGGCTCTCGGCAATCATTTATCATGGAAGGAAAGGTGACATCAGACATGCGGAGAAAACTATTCTCTTTTGCTTTGTCTTTTAGCCCGTGTTGTATAAATATTGTGTTTTATTTCAGGTATCCAACGTTTTTCGATGATATCGCAGCACGTTTACTCCCCGTCATCCCCTTGATCATATATCGGCTTATTGAAAACGATGCTGCAGATGCAGCAGATAGAGTTCTTCAATTCTATTCAACGTTCCTTCATTATTATCCTCTAAATGTCACATTTGTTCGTGATATACTCGCGTATTTCTACGGACATCTTCCCGCAAAACTCATTTTCCGCATACTCAACGTGCTTGATATCAAAAAGGTAAACTACAATCAAATCTTCCATTTTAAATTATAATCCTTGTAACGTTTTGGTTAAAAATACACCTTTCTTTCAGATGCCATTTTCAGAGTCATTTCCGCAGCACGTTAATTCATCAAACGCCATGTGTCCACCACTGGAGTACTTTGCATCTCTTTTATGTAACCTCGTGCATAACGTAATCCCTCAATGCAACTCAAAAGCGGATCCTTTAAACAACGGTACGCGTACATTCATCAACAGGAATCCGATAGCTAGTCAACCTGGGTCAACCAACACTTTCGAAGGTCAAAAGGCGTTCTATCAAATACAAGATCCCGGGACCTACACACAACTTGTTCTAGAAACCGCAGTTATCGAGATCCTATCTCTCCCAGTAACCGCAGCGCAGATCGTGTCCGCACTCGTGCAGATTATTATCCACATACAACCGACTCTAACTCAATCTAATCACGGTTACCACGGGTCAACAACTAGTTCGGGTCAAGGCTCTGTGTTGCCAGCTTCACCGTCAGGGGGAAGCACGGATTCGTTGGGCAGATGTAGACAAAGTGTTACGGGTATGGGGCTTGTTACGAGAAGTGGTTACGCAAGTCAACAACTGTCTTGTTTGATGATTCAAGCTTGTGGACTCCTGTTGGCTCAGCTTCCTACGGAGTTTCATATACAGCTTTACGCTGAGGCGTCACGTGTGATTAAAGAAAGTTGGTGGCTTACTGACGGTAAGAGATCCGTTAGTGAGTTGGATTCGGTTGTCGGTTATGCTTTGTTGGATCCAACATGGGCTGCTCAGGACAACACCTCCACTGTAATCGGTAAGGAGAAAGGAATGTTCTTAAGTTGATTTATTTCTGTGCTTTTTTGAAGTTTATAATCTAATAATCAAGTTAATTATCTTATTATGGTAATGGCAGGAAATGTGGTGGCTTTGCTTCATTCGTTCTTTAGTAATCTTCCGCAAGAATGGTTAGATAAAACACATCTTATTGTAAACCATCTAAGGCCCATAAAATCAGTGGCCGTGCTGAGAATAGCGTTTCGGATTGTGGGTCCATTGCTGCCGAGAGTAGCAAATGCTCACAATTTGTTCAGCAAGGTAACTTCTTTAGCAAGTCATAGTACGTTATGAAATAACAAACAACAAATGTACCATGTATAATCCCATGCATAGCAGAATTATTAGTAGTTAACTCTTTTCTGTTTGAGTAAAATGCCATTTTCGTGTCCCTGAGGTTTGGCCAGTTTTGCGACTTTCGTCCAAAGGTTTGTTTTTTTGCATCTGGATCCTAGAGGTTTGAAATCTTGCCATTTTCATCCGGCTCGTTAACTCCATTCATTTTTCTCTGTTAAGTCAGGACTTTTTTGTTAACTTAAAGGGGTATTTCCGTTTTTTTTTAATACTTGTACATTATGCTAAATGCTTGTACATAAAGAGAAGAAGGCCGAATTACCCTTTAAGTTAACATAAAAGACGAAAATACCCCTGACTTAACGTAGAAAAATGGATGGAGTTAACGAGCCGGATGAAAATAGCAGGATTTCAAACCTTTTGGATCCAGATGTGAAAAAACAAACCTTTTGTCGTAAAATTGGCCAAACCTCAAAGACGAAAATGATATTTTACTCTCTTATTTTTTTTTTATATTTTTATGCATGTAGTTTTTTTTATTCATCTATTTATTCTATGTATGCAGTGTACGAGTTAGTAATCCAGATAACATGATGAAATAAAAAACTAAAAACATGAAGCCGGATATAACGAAAAATGCTTGAATTTCTGAAAGCAGTCTTTTTTTATCGTTTGTGGTTCAATATAAAACTCTACTGATTTTGCAGACCCTAGAACTGCTGTTGAACATGATGGTGGATGTCTTTGGGAGGAACTCTCAGCCGTCAACTCCTGTTGAAGCATCGGAAATAACCGACCTTATCGACTTCCTGTAAGATTTGATTTGATTTCACGTCATTTGATCGAAGTTGTGGATTTCTTGCACTTTTAACGCTCTTTATCTTTATTTGCAGGCATCATATTGTGCATTATGAAGGTCAAGGAGGCCCTGTGCAACCAAATTCAAAAGCGAGACCAGATGTATTAGCTTTATGTGGAAGAGCTATTGAGAATTTAAGAACAGATGTGCAGCATCTTCTCTCTCACTTGAAAACCGATGCAAACGGTTCCATCTATGCTGCTACCCATCCAAAGTTTTTTCAAAGTCCGTCTTGATGATTACTTTTGAGATCAAGGTTCTTGTGTAATATAAAGTAGAGTTTTCGCTACATGAGGTCCAAATCACTGTTGTTCAGTGAGGGGCCCGGTTTCCCATATGAAAACTCAACCGATATAAACAGAATAGTTATTAGTTGTAGCTAATATTTAGAGACTGTTCTCTAGTTCTTTTTATGTAAGGTTTTAGACTTAGCACGGCTTGTTATCTCTTATATGTTGTAAAATGTTAATCTTTGTAATATTTTTGTAACATCCAGCATTATTGTCTGCTTAGTTCACATGGATCTTATGGCTTTGCTTTTTATTGCCTCATTAGGTCACTCATCCTAGAATTACCTCCATTCACAACCGATGCACTCAAATGCGTTGGCGGCATTGGAGGCGGTGCATTTCTGTGTGGATGGAATGATGAAAACGGCGATTTATGTAGATACAATGGAATCTATAATCATAGCAAAATAATCTCCATACAATTTTCATATCTTTGACATAAACATGATTCAATAAACATAATCAAATCCCTATCATTACTTAATGAACTTAACAACTATACTACTTTAATAAACATCTGAAAATAAGTTCTGATTTGAAACAAATCCAATCACTTCCGTTTGTTGCTTAGTCTTCTTCACTCGCCTGCAACAACAGCAGCGTTGCTGTTGGAAGCACAGTCCATAATGTTCTTGCTGAGGCTGTAAGGGGCCGAAGCCATCACCCTGTATACAGGCAACATAATCTATTAATCAATTATCATAATCATGAAAATCAAGTAACATTCCAAAAGAGTCAATACAGTTGACTTTTGTAGTCAATGTTAGACTCATTCTCGTAAACAGCTAAACCATACCTTTCCCTGCGTTTCTCAAGAAACCTAGCCAATGATGCTTTGCGTGCCTGAGGAATGGCTGCACAAAATCAAAATATATTAAGCACAAAGTAGCAAAATGCTTGTTTGAACATACAAGTGATGTGATTTCACTACTAGATAAATTACCTGATTGCATGGCTTGTCCAAGTGAACTCATGATTCTTTTAGCTGCTTCAGTTTCGTTAGGCGGTCCATCAGTCAATGGGCCAACATAGTGCGAAGAAACGGACATGGGGCTTGAGACGGGTGAGCAGGGTCGCGGGCTAGCTGGGCTCGTTGGTGCGGTTCCCTGAGCTTGAGTTCTTTGTTGTGGTGCATCAGCCGTTGCAACAAAGTGCGCATTTCCAGCCAAACGCATAATAGCTTGAGCCTAGATAAGACCAGAGAATACAAATTTCCTCAATTTTCAAGACCCCTAATTATTTCGCATGTTTCCTTTGACAACAAGACCCAAAAAGTGAAAATGTAAAAACATAAATGCCATTAAATGGTAACACTGGGGGTACCGTTTTAAAAATCTTTAGTTAATCGTGCACGCACAGATGTAAATAACAAAAATTACAACTAAATAAGAAAAATGAAGAGTAAGGCGACCTTTTCAGGGGAGATATCATCATATACATTCACCATACCATCATAAAAGATGGTTAGTTGAGCCGGAACCGAAGCAACCTTGGAGCCATACCTTCAATTAAACAAAAAAAAATCATCAATCCTTGAGACTAAACTCATCATAAAATATGTTTAATTACCGGTCCCTATTCATTAATTAATTTGTTTTTGATAACCATGAGAACCCGTTACCAGAAACTCACGGGATCCCACTAAGATCCTTTTAACCAATGAGATCAGGTAAAACACAGCTAGCACTCACGGGATCCCACTAAGATCCTTTTAACCAATGAGATCAGGTAAAACACTGCTAGCGCTCTTCAAGTTAGGGTTAAAGGTAGAAATCTCAACTTCAAAGACCCAAGCGCTTACCCTCAAAGGTTTCAAAGTAATTTGATGAAAACATACTAAAAAACCTTCTTGAACACACACCGCAAAATAGACATTCAAAGTCCAAAAAAAATAAAAAAAATAAAAACAAACAAACAAATACCATGGATTAAGTAACTGTGAATAAACAGGAGCACCAGAGAAAACAGGCCTACAAAAAGGGTTACTAATCATCACTGGAACTGCTGGTTTGGTGGCATATTGAACTTGTGCAACCTGAACCATCAAAAATAAGTACAAATTAAACAATCTATATATTTCTCATAAGCCATTATTTATAAACCTAAATATCCAAAAAACAACCTCGATTTCGCGCTCCTGGTGGTTGTTAAAGCTTTCAAAAACATCTGCAGGAGATACAAATACCAATTCCAAAGAGAAAAAAAATGGTCAGGATTGTAACACAAAATTTCATCAAAAACGTAAAATCTTTGATTCTTTAGGATATGATTTTAGACTCAAACCCAAATTTCCTTTAACAAGTTACTAACTTTATACAAATTAAACTTATAAAACAGTCATATAAGAAATTACCAGTAAATTTCTGGCCAAAACATACTAAAACACCAAGAACACACACTTACCATTTGTTGTACAATAAGCAGCTTATTGTAGTTTAATAAATAAACTGTTATAGATTAATGGTTTGAAAGAGTTTAAAAGCATACCTGGTTGTTTGCACCCTTCAAGTTCAAGATCTTTGTTAAAGACTGCATCTTTAGAATCAAGACCCACAAGATTTCTCTCCATTTTCTTCAATCCCAAATTTTAAATATTATCAAGATCTAAAATTTATGTTCTAAGAACCGAAAACTGCAAGTGGGTGTGAAGAAAAAAGCTTTCACTGTTCAATGTCCTGCAAGCGGTGAAGGAGAGAGTGGATATAAATGTTATTATTTATTATTATGTTATAGGTTAAGCTATATTAAAATAGAGTGCACTTAACACATGTTGTAATTACGTGTACTGATTGAACATTCAAGATTTTTTTTCTTTTTTCATATATAAGTAATTCAGAAAGTAAATTACACATAGAGGATATTTTTTTTGTTTTTCGTGTCTAGTAATGTTAAATGAGGGGATTTTCTGTGTTTTTTTTTTTAATTAGTGCGTGTTTAGATATATGACAACTTTCACTTATGATATATGTACCTTGATTGCCGTCTTCTTCGATCTCAAGTAATAAACCCTATGTTACCGTCAAGAACAAAAGAATGATAGTTGGTTTGGCACATTTGAGGCGACGATTCATTTGAAACTGGTGCTGTGAGTGTATACAGGGCTTTCATCAAAGTAGTAGCTCACCGATCATTTGTGAGTACCTACAATATCAAATATAAAACTGAATATAATGTGAAATATAACAATTATACAACTAATTAAAAATAAGTATCTTCTCGATTTCTATTTAAACGAGCTCTTCATAATCATGGTTATGACGTGTTTCTCTTTTCCTCCAAAATAATTTGTATTGTCTCCATTACCGCATTGCTATAAAAAAATTCGTTAAACTTTTTCAAATGATGAAAAATCCATGAAGCAAAACAATTTGGAATGTTTATGTAGAAGAAAATATGAAATAAAATTCGTTAAACTTTTTCAAATGATGAAGAATCCATGAAGCAAAACAATTTGGAATGTTCATGTAGAAGAAAATATGAAATTAGGAGAGAATGTGCATCGGAGAGAAGTTGTGTAAAAAACGTGATTGTGTTGTTTAAATAATAGTAAAACTATTTTTAAAAATTGTAGCCGTTGGAGGAGGGGTAGTAACAGTCAAAGCTTGAAATGATCAATAGGATGGGGTGTGCTATATCTCCCGAAATTGGACACGACAAGGGAGGGGGTGTAGTGTTCCCGCTCCTCTAGCAATGATGTGGCAGTCTATCGAAGTCTATTCTTAATCCATAACACATAGTACGTAGCTAACAAATTACATGAAAGATGAAATACCTTATACATGGAAGTCACATGGTAAATTTTAGTAAGAACGCCCATAACCTTCGGTCACTACACACATGAAAAGATGAAATAACCTTATACATGGAAGTCACATGGGTAAATTTTAGTTAAGAACGCCCATAACCTTCGGTCACTACCACGGTGCACTAGAAAAGAATCTATCCAATTTTGCACTTATAAACCCTTCAAGAATTTTACCCAAATCTCATGTGAGATAGCATTTTTTTTTAAATATTTTTATTTCATTTTCTAAGACTAATTGGGCCTTGAACCAAATATTAAGAAAACTGAGTTATTTTGGCCTTCTTGTGATAGTAGGAAGTTTCCTAATGGTTTATTCCATATGGACATCAGTCATTATTATGTGTGAAGCTTCTTAGGGGGGGGGGGGGTTAGCAAAGACGCAGGGTTTATTAGTGGGTTAGCAAAGAAGAGAGTTGCAAATGTCGTTGATTTGATGCGTTTTCTTCCATTGGTGACTTGCAAAGTGAGTTACTCTTGCTTTGATCCTGTATGGGTATTGCTAAACTTTTCCTTGGCTTGAGGGTGTGCCAACCTGTATACATGATGGAAGTAACGTTGTTCATTTACAAAGGATTATGTGAGGGAATTGAGGACATGGTGGTTTGTGGAGATATCATTTTACCTATTAAGTTTGGAGGCTTGGGTTGTATTCGATGGTAGGGGGCTTCATCCTCTGCCTCTGCCTCTGTGGCCTCAAGGGCCCATATTGGGTGCTTAAGGACCAAAACTCATAAGATAGTGGCATATGTGGTATGTATTCCAATTATGTTTGAGTTTTGGCTTGTCTTCGTGATACGATTTCAACTTTTGACTTCTATGGTTTCACTAAAAACTAAAAAGGACACCTCCCCCTAAAACCCAGTATGCATTTGTGTATGCCCTTTTCAGTAAAAGAGTCAAGGACATGGAAGTACATATTAACATGACCGTCAGACAAAAAATCGTTTTTGAGTGTCTACGAGCACCACACACCCAATATTTTCTTCTTGGTATCCTTATAGATGGGTTAGGAAACATTTTGTCGTCGGTGGAATATCATTTTGTCAATAAGTACCGCCTCATAATTCCTCAATTTTCGATTGATGAAATATGCCATGTGTGTCACAAGGCGTCTTTGGACTCATTTTGGGGAACATGTAGTACATTGTAGAGAACTCCCCTCGTTTAAGTACCGATATGACTTGGTTAGAGATATTATTTATGACATATTCTGCGTGCTTGGATTTCTTTTAAGAAAGAAGCACCCGTGAATTCTTAACCGGCCCGTTGGAAGGAAGATCAACACTCAGACCAACTGACATTTTAGTCTTTAGATTGATAGGAGGGAAAAACGTGTGTGTTGATCTAACAGCCCCCTGTCACACCCCAATCGATGGTGGAATCATCGGAGTGAGACGAACGAGATTGCTCGAGACTTCATAACACGATTGTGACAATATTTATTTCAAACCAATTTCATTCACAAATAAAAATTGTCAAGTGCTCACAAGAAATCAATGTACAACAATTGGAAATTTCAAAGTACAACAAAACTCAATAACAATACAATAAAAAATCTAGTATTTCTAGATGCGTTTCTAAGTTGTCCTTACTAGATTTCATCAATATCAACATCATCAACCTGCAACATGTTTAAAAGTATAGTTCAACACACAAGGTATTGGCGAGTACACAAGTTTAATGTAGCATAAGTATGAAAAATGTTTAAACGGATCCACATGGCAAAAATAGTTAACTAGATTAATGTAATCATGGCATGCAACTATACAAGTCAATCCTCTGATTACCGCATGAATTTAAAAGATTAATGTCACACCGTGACCCGCAACGGAAATGGTAGTCGGGGCATGCTTGGGTTTTCATCAAAGCTCATGACATTTACTTATAAAGTTTCATATTTATTATTTCTCTTTAAAGAAGAAGTTACAATAAACATACAAGCACATATGTTCAAATACATTTCCATTCAAATTACAAACTAAAGTATTCTTTAAACAAAAACCATACAATTACAAAGGAAAACAAAACTAAACGTCTTCCAAAGCATTAACTTGTTTATTCTTCTAGGCCATCCTACGTGTTCCTTTTCTCAACTGATCACCTGTATCATGTGTAAAAATGGGGTTTTTGGGTCAACAAAAGTTGGCGAGTGAATCTTATGAAAACATTTGAACGCATTTATTATATTGGTTATAAAAAGGTGCATAACCACATATGAGTAAACGTAAATATAAATTTAATTACAAAACACATAATATCAAATAATGCACACGCACACACCAAATGATGAACAATGAGATCAAGGCTCAATCAAACGGAGCCGATCTAATGAGGCACCTGATGCTCAACTCGTCTCCCACGAGGAACTGATGGGCCTAATGAATGATTTGCACGCAACTTGACAAGAATGTAAACACGCATCACAACAAACAATATTTACATCACAAGTTTAGGTCATATAATGGTAATATCACAAGTTTGAATAAACGAAATAATTAAAGCGACACATGATACACCCCAAAACATGAATAAAAAGGGGAATTTGTAAGGATTCACTCACAGTGGGTGCGTTCCTTCGATAATGATGAATGCGCACGAAATTATGATTCAACCGACGAGGGAAAAACTAACCTAAATAATAACTAATAACTCGATAAATAAATAATTTTATTTGAGATTAATATTTTTAATTAGTGCTCTTAATGGGATTGTTAGATTTATTTTTGTGAGTTTAAGGAAATTTTCTAACTTAATAATCTTATTTTTAAGTATTTTTAAATAATTTCCAATTAAATAAATAAATAAAAAGAAATAAAAAGGTTGACTTTTTGACCGTTGACCGTTGACCGTGGGTCTTGACCGGTCAGACTGTGTTTTCTATGCACTGAGTGAGGTTCGAACTCGTGACCTCTCGTATACGTGCACGCAGCTCTACCAACTGAGCTACGTGTCTAACCTGAAATATTTCTGATTTTAGTTATATTTATATACTATTTAGATTATTCGGAAATCATTTATTTTAAAAATGTTTTAAGATATGATGAACCGGTGTACACAACCTGCCTCGAACCCGCGACGTGCTTAATGTTTTTGCACACAGTCCACCACTGGACTGTGTGTCTAACCCGGTTATTATTCCGGTTTTTATTATATTTATACACTTATCACATGCTTCAGGATTTGGCTTTTATAAAAAGGGTATGTTAATTCAGTGGATCGGAACACAAACAGAACTCGAACCGGAGACCATGAGCTTCGTATGCACACAGCCTAACCAACTAGGCTGTGTGACTAACCCGGTTGAAATACAATTTAAAATTCTTTTAAACATAAACTCAGTTTCATCTTCTTCTTCAATTTGAAAAGAGACGTTGAAATCGCGATTGGTTTGATTTGTTTAGCAATTTATTTATCAAACTCTAAATAACTACACGTGGTATAAATAAAAATGAAAGAGATTAAGCGAAAGATATACCGACAGGGTACTTTCGGTTTTCTGGCGAACTTCCGATTTGTCGCAGATTTTTCCGGCGAGAAGGCTCCTGGTGACAGAGAGGTTTGAGAGTGAAAGTGATGCGATTTCAGTGGATGAATGAAGGTGTGAGCTTAGAATGTCCAACTGTGGGGTATTATAGGGGATTTGTGAATTCGGTTTTCAATGGCTACGGCTTCGGGTTTTAATTTCCGGCGAACAGAACGAAGGTTTTGAGCAGAGTGATTTTGTGAGCTTGGAATGATTTGTAGATAGTGTTTATAGGCAAAGTGATTTAAAGTTTCGGTTATAAAATCACAGTTATGAATGAAATTGTCTTCAGTTTTCGGTTACCATCAGTTATATCCGTTTGAAATCAAACAGAAACCGCTACTCCATTAATTCCGCGAATTGATCTTGACGAGTGATTCGGAGTTTGAAACTGGATTTGCAGGTTTATTTACTAACTCTACTTTATAAGTTATCTGTTTCCTATTTAATCACCAAAGTGTGTGTAGTGTAGTGGTGTTTGGTGTGGGCGTATACACAGGAGACCCGGGTTCGATTCCCGGTTTCCGCATTTTTTTTATTTTAATTTTTTTGTTTCCTTATTTTAAATGGTTAATCTAACTTCTTATTATTATTATTTATTTAATTATTATTATTATTATTATTATTTTCACTTAAAACAATACAATTAATTATGCGACGAACTTCGAATAAATATTTGGGTTTTTAAACGGAGCGGGTTTTGAAACCCGTTTTACGACGAATGTTACACTTAACATGACCACAAGACTACGGCGGTGCGTTGCTCCTATAGCGCTATACATGTTAAGGGGAGGCTCGTACGAAGCTAATGACAAGTGATACACATAAGAATGTTCCACGAATACAAATCAAGTATCACGCATTTTAGCATGCATGAATGGATTGTTTGTGTTAGCATAAAGTATAAGTGTGAATGTGTAATTTGATAGGTTAAACATATTGCACCCAAAAGTGTAAAGCGAAAAGGGGATTTCGAGTGTATCACGGTTTTGCAAAGCTTCCTTTGGTAATCCCGTGAAGAGTTGGAGAGTTTGGAGGATGGAACACCAAGGTCACCCTACAAGGGGTAAATGAAGGTGTGTGAATATTCGGATTTCGTAGCGAGTTTTGGCTTGGGAATTAAAGTATGTAAAAGTATGTATACACAAAGTAATTATCTAGTCTTAAACACCCATTTTTGACACTATGAATCCTGTATGGGTTATGTGATTTTATGGGTCGAATTGCCAATAGAATCGTAACGAGAGGTTCAAGACTTAGATAATATATCCTATTGCATTGACAAGTAACCATAATCTGGTTAACTTCAAGGGTTCGGTTAAGTATATGTGTTTATATATATTATATAGTACATAGTATGCCCAACATGTATTATCATAGATTTCATATAAGTCATGAATGGAGGTAGGATGATAAACATCCATTAAACCTCATTGTATGATTCACCAATGCACAAATCACCTCAAAGATGATTCGGATGATCATGAATAAAGGAAAGTACTCAACTAAAACTATGAACCACCAAGTAAGCAAGCTAGGTGCATGCATCCCAAACATGGCAACGTTTGGGGATGTGTCGTAGCCTTGTTACTCAAATGAAAGTTCAACAATTAGTTGCTTAAAAATATAAAACATCAAGTGAGGCGGTGGAATGAGATTAGGATAGGCAAGGGTTCCAAGTATTCACACCTTTACACCATAATACAAGCCTTGCCATAAGAGCTATGGTAGCCTTGGTTGGTCTCAACACTTATGGGTTGTCTAAACCCCATTAAAACAGAAAGTTTAGAGGTGTTTGCCCCTCTTAAACTCATAATAATCCACTCTTAACGAGTATCATAACCCTAGATAGGTTTAAGAACATGTAGGCACAAGATTTAAGCAAGAAAAACATAGTTTATAAAGGTTTAACAAAATATTCTTCCCAAACAGAAGTTTGGACATTAAAATTGTGATGTTCCACCTTGGTTTACCATGGTAAACCTGTGGAAACAATCCTAGAGGTGTTCCAATCTTTGCAGAGGAAGAAGAAGTGAAGAAAGATGAAAGAAAAGTGAGATGAAGCTCACTTTTGCACTTAGAAGATTCTGCCTTGAACTTGAATTTCTAGAGATTTTGAGAGTGTAAATGAGTTTGGAAAGTGAAACGGGTGAATGGAGGCTTAATTTTATAATGGTGAAGTAGGGTTTTGTGTTAAAAAGCTTGAATGTTTATTGGGGAAGAGAAGATGTGGAAGAGAATGGCCAATCTGCTGAAAGGAAACAATTTGTGAAAGGGCTTGGTTACATGTACAAAGGGGGAGGGCGTCGCGTGACACAGCGCTTCCTATATCCGACACAAGTTTGGTTTTTTCACAAGTTAACCCTGAAATTCCTATTTGTTATCATTTCAAGTCCAAACTTTAGTATTTAGCATGTTTTGAGTATATAAAACATATGTAAGTATAATTCAAGTATTGCGAATGCGTGTATAAGTATTGGCACGTGTAATAAGTATCAGAACAAGTATTTACGACTGATTGTATGTAAAAAAAGTATGAGTTTGTGTGAGAGATGAATGTATTGAGTTTGCACGTATATAATTCGAATGTATGACAAGTATGCATAATCAATGTATAATTCATGTTAATGATCAAGTTTATTATGATCAAAGCCTCAGATTACAATGATTGAAAAAGAAATACGATTATAAGGGAATACAAGTTTCCAAGAATAGAACACATGAAAAATTTCTAAATGAGGAAATTTACAAAAAGCGAGGCGTTACACCCCCCTCCCTTGTGGGCTTGGGGACTAGTGTTTTCACGGTGAGTTTAGGCTGCTTTAAAAATTGTTTCATGCAAAGTGACCAAACACGAAAATTTTGCATTGAAAACCAACACGTGTTTATACCATTTGCTTTTTATACTTTTAGTTTCCTTTCGCATGAGGTTGTGGAGCTACTTACTTGAGTCCAACGGGTCATGGATTGTAATGTTATAACCCCAAAATCCATATATGTGGTTTTTAAATGAATCAGTTTTGTTATTTAAAATGGGCTAGCGACGCAGCTTGTTGCATGTTTACCTTCTATTTCAATGTATTATATTTTTTAAGTGGAAACTAATTAAATAATTAAAAAATACATTTGAAATCCGTTTTATTATATTCTCTAGGCTTATAAATGAACCGAACTTTATTATGTGTTCAATAGAAAGTCCTTTTATGTTCATTTATTTACTAAACGAACGGATATGAACAAAGTTTCATTTAATTAAATGAGTGAACATGAACACATGTTTTGTTCACTCATTTATGTTCGTGAACGTCAGTTTATTTCGTTTATTTATGTTTGTTTATTTACTAAATTTTAATAAATACATAAGTAGTTATATTTATATAAATACAAACATCAAAATGGGCTTTCTAACTACTTATATAAGTACTAGAAGGGTGCCCACGTGATGCGGCGGAAAATACAGGCACTGTCAGGGTGTGCATGGTTCGGTTGGTTCAGTTATTTAGTTAGATTAGCAGTTTTTGGTTTTATTTATTTAATAGCTAAAACCAAACTTGGGCTAAAACTTTTGCTTATAAATACATGATATTGAGGTATATATACATGAAATGGATGTGTAAATACATAAAACGGAGGTATAAAACATGAAATACATGATTGATTTTGGTTCGGTTTAATCATTTCGGTTAACAATTCAGTTATTGTTTACCCTTAAACATTGTTAATCATGTAACATATCAACGTTTTCAATTAAAAAATTATAACAATATTATACTCAAATTGAACAGAATAAAATACTCGCTTTTACGGTGTAATTTAAAAAAAAGTATTAACATACAAAAAAGTTATGACATATTAAAAATCATGGGAGTAATTAGTTTTTATTATAAGTGGACAAAGTGTAATTATTAACTAATTGTCTATAATTTTCTTAAATTTGACGGAATTAAAAGGTAATCAAGATAAGGGGATTAAAGTGCATTAGTGTTTAGAAGACTAATTACTCAAATTTTAGGTTGTACCTTATGCATTAAAACATAAACAAAATTCTTAACTTTTGGGTATTTTAAAATGCCATTGTCTTATTAATTATATATAGTATAAATAACTAATTAGTAATTTGATTTTTTGATAATAAAAATGCGCTTTCCAATTAAACTTATCGTAATTGATTACTAATTTATATACAACAAACAACCTTTTGGATTAAACGTGGATAAATGTTTTTTTAAGAACCATGATGAATTTTTTTGGTCGAATCATCATATAATTTTTAATTAATCATGTAAATTTACACCACTAATTTAGATGTATTTTTAGATAAATTGTGATATATTAGACTTGTAAAATTGTGTTTATCAATGTTAATTTATATTCATTTATGTTCGATCAAACTATGTTCATTTGTGTTCGTTTAATTATGTTTATTTGTGTTTGTTTATGTTTGTTCAGTTATGTATGTTTAAGTTTGTTTGTTTATGTATGTTTTTGGTCGTTTACGTTCATGAAAAGTTCGTTTAGGTTTTATACAGAGGAACATAAACGAAAACGAAAATGTAAATTTTCTTAATGAAGAAACAAGAACAAAAAAATGTATTCGATTATATGTTCGTGTACATGTTCGGTTAAAGTTCAGCAAACGAACATAAACATACTCACATCCATAATCATTTGATTCATTTTCATGTCCAAATTATTTTTCAAATACGTGTTTTGACTAGATGATGATGTTAAACTGGTGAAAACTATTTTTTATATTGATGATGCGGATGTGTACTTGGATTTCAATTTGTTTATGACAGATTCAGATTTTGATGTTGTATATGGTTTACTTTTTATTATTGAATTATGTATATGCATTAAATTTCTTCGAAATTTCATATATGCTTGATTATGATTATAGGTGACAAAAAGCAGTGGTGAGAAAAAACCAAACTATTACCTAAAATTAAATTGTTAATTAAAAGTTAACAAAATTAGCATCTTTTTTCTTCAAAAGCACTTTTTGCTCTTATTTTGATTGTTTTTAGTTCATTCCAGTTTTATTATATGATTTGGTTGTTTTAAAATATTTACACAAATTTTGTTAAAAAATAATTATTTTCTTAAAAAACCCATTTGTTTTATAAGTGGAGAGTTCAAATGAGAAGAAAAATTTTGTAAGAATAAAAAAAATAACTTTTAAACCAATAGAAATTCTCCATTACTTCATTTAATGTGTGTATTTAATATTATGAAAAAAGGCATATAGGTAAATCTATAATTGTTATTAATTAGCTAATTAATTAAACTTATAACTCATTTTTTCATATACTCTTTCAAGATAAAATAATTTATGGTGTAGGACGATTTTCGACATGTGTAGGATAAATTTTAGTATGTGTAGGATAAATTTTGAAATGTATATGGTAAATTTACATGTGCGTAGGGTAAATTCCAGTAAATGTAAGACATATGTAGGATAAATTTTGAAATATGTAGAATAAAATGTTTTTGCTTTATTAATGAGAGGAGTTATAAACTATTTAATGTTTTACCATTATGCTATTTCTTCTTTTTCTTCACACATTAAATTTAATGAACCTTCCTCTGTTGTATAAAAGGCAAACACTATACATGATAACATATAATGGGAATTTTCAAGAAGGAAAAATTAATGTGAAAAAAAAACAAAGAGTAAAATAGTAAAATATTAAATAGTTTATCTCTTCTCTTCTATGGAGTTAATATCCTGATATTAATGATATCTCACTGATATATCGTTTATCAGTGTCCTACCGAGATAACGATGTAATATATCGGGCAGAATATCAGCACCGATAATAGCGGCGATATTTACCAATATATCACCGATTTTCACGATATCAGTACCTTTCTTCTTATTTATACCATTCGTTTTTTTTCTTATTGTTGCTATTAGCGTTTTAAGTCTTAATTGTTAGTTGTTGTAACATCCGTCAAAAACGGATTTTACCAAACCCGCTCCGTTTATTAACCGAACAATCAGTTAAAAATTTCGTTGCGAATTTAATGCCCAAAATAATTTTAAACGATACATAATTAATTATTATATGAGAATATATAATTAGTTTTTGAAAAACTGTTAAAAATAAGAAAATAAAAATGATTTGGCACTGCCGGGTTTCGAACCCGGGTCAGTCAGCCGGTCAATACAACTTAACACTCAACTCTCCAACCACTGCGCCACTAGTGTTTCTTGGTAATTGTTAGACTCAATTAATTCATAACATGTTTTCCGAATTCAAAAACGGCGCCCAAATTTCAGTCGTCGGAAATCCCGACTAACTCGCCAATATTTTACGAGTTCTTCAGTTATAACGTAAACATTTACTAGGACATCGGTTATAACCGACGCCTGAGTCCGCGACACAAACTATAACCGCCGGAAAATGTAATGACTTTGAATCAAGTCGGAAATTGGACTAAGTTCATCGATAACCTGCCTTATAAATACCCCCTCAAACCTCTGCAAGCTTTTTCGCTCAAAACTGCACCTTTACCCGACGTAATTTCACTCGCCGGAAAACTTCTGCACATCGCTGGAAAACCGAACCCTTCACTTCTGAGCCTTACTGAACCCCCTGAGCTTATACCGAAGTCACCCACATCCTTTTCAAGCTTTCGGAAGACTCTCTGCTGCAAGACACATGACGCCGGAACCTATTGCTGTCGCCGGAGTTCTGCCGGAGAAACAGAGGAGTCCAGTCGGTATACCTTACGCCTAATTTCTCTTTCTTTTTATTTATATCTCACCCGTAATTAACTGAAAAACGCTAACGAACATGATTAAAGACTTCGAACCAGTCAGTCATCGTTTCTTGTTAAAATCAACGAAGAAGACGAAGTTTCTGTAGTGTTTAAGTATAATTAAAATCAAGTTATAACTCGGGTTAGACACACAGTCCAGCGGTGGACTGTGTGCACAATAAACACGTAAACGTCTTGAGTTCGAATCTTGTCCCACGCACGCTGCCTTAATAAAAATGTCTTTTTTTTGTTAACCGAACCGGAGTCACCGCTGATATATGTTAAGTTTAATAATAACCGGAATAATAACCAAGTTAGACACACAGTCCAGTGGTGGACAGTGTGTATGTTTAATCACACGTCACGAGTTCGAGTCCGGTCTACTGCATCGATCCGGACAATTATCTAACTTTTTAAATAAGTCAGAAATGAAAATACTTAGTTTGTATTTAAGTATAATAAAAATCGGTTTATATAACAAGTTAAACACACAGTCCAGCGGTGGACTGTGTGTTAACCTAAACCACAGGTCCCGGGTTCGAGACCTGTGGAGCGCACCGGTCCGATTCAGTAAAACCTTTTTAGAATAAATTGATTTTCGGATTAATCTAATTAATATATAAATATAGTTAAAAACAGAAATATTTCGGGTTAGACACGTAGCTCAGTTGGTAGAGCTGCGTGCACGTGTACGGGAGGTCTCGGGTTCGAGCCTCACTCAGCGCACATATACACGCATACGAACCGGTCAAAGTCAAAGTCAAAGTCAACGGTCAACGGTCAACTTTAGCAAAAAAATCAAAATTTTTTATTATTTTTATTTATTTATTTTATTTAAAAATCAATTAAAAATACTTAAAAATAACATTTTAAGGTTAGAAAATAGCCTTAAACTCACAAAAATACACCCAACAATCCTACTAAAATGGATCAATAAAATCCGTTTACTTACCGAACCATAATGCTATTTATCTAGGTTAATTTCACTCGTGGTTAAAACCACTTCGCGTGCATTCAACATCATCAACCGAACGCACCCACTGTGAGTGAATCTTACAACTCCCCTTTTTAATTACACGTTTTGGGGTGTGTCATGTGTCACAAAATAATTAACTCGTTTATTTAAACTTGTGCCATACCATATCGTGATCTAAACTTAGATTGTTTATATTGTTGTGATTATGTATTTCATTTTGTCAACTTATATGAAATTCATTTATTAAGCCCATCAGTTCCTCGTGGGAGACGAGTTGAGCAACGCGTGCCTCAAAACCAATCCATTATTGTTCATGTGTGTATTATTGAGTTTATATTGCTTGTAGTTATGTCTTTCATATTATCATGTTTATGCAATTCATTCATTAGGCCCATCAGTTCCTCGTGAGAGACGAGTTGAGCAACGCGTGCCTCTAAACGATCCATTATTGTTCATGTGTGTATTGTTTAATATTAAATTGATTTATGAATAAGTTTACATCTATTTTTACTCATGTGTGGTGTGCACTTTATTTCATAAGCAATTAAATAAACTTGTTCAAATGTTTTCCATAGGATTCACTCGCCAACTTTTTGTTGATCCAAAAACCCTTTTACACATGATACAGGTGAACAGGATGAAGCAAGGAAAACATAGGAAATGCCTTAGAAGAAAACAAAGAAGCTTAGATTGATGTTTAGGTCATTGATGTAATTATGATTGTAAATTTCCATTAAATTGTATTAATGAATATGAAACGTTAAAATAAATGTCATGAGCTTTGATGTTAACCCAATCATGCCCCGATCACCTTTTCCGCTGCGGGTCGGGGTGTGACAGTTGTTAGTGTTAAATGTTAGTGTTTTAAGTCATAGTCAATTCCTACTTGCTATAATTGTTAGTGTTTTGCAAGTTGTAAAAAGTTAATTTGTTAATGGTAGGAGAGTATATTGAATTGTTAGTTTTAAATTGCTATATATATAAATTTAGCATGATATTAAAATTAAAGATATCCCACCGCGATAACCGATGTCTCAAATATCGGTCGTCTGATGGGGGCCAAAAGGGTTAGAAAATATGATGTTGGGGGCACGAATGTCAAAAGATTCCTTTTTGGGCTAATTGGATAAAAGTGATATAAGCACATGGGCCAAAATCGTAATTTACTCTAAAATATATGAGGTTGGATACTATACAAGACTACAATTTCATACGAAATATACGTGTGAGAAGGAGAGAAGGACAAGCGTCATTGGTAGGTAGGGTATTATTGTCCTTTCCCTAGTGAACAACTTCCCCCTTGATTTTCAAACGGCTATAACTTTTTCATACGTTAATATATTTAAAAAAAAATACATTGTGTTAACGAGCATTTCATTCTTTTTAATTCGAGCAACATATTGCTATAGTTTCCTTACAAAATTTTACATGATTTTGAATACCCATTAGTCCATTACATGATTTAGAATAACCAACACATGAATACGTGATTACACATTCAACATAAATCATTACGGGATTAGACATTCAATATAAATCCATTACTTGATTATACATTCAATATGATTTTTTATAACTAATGTTATTACCACTATGCTTATAACGTAATCAGTCAATGTGGTTTCACATAAAATATACTATAATGAAATCACGTAATAACGAAATAGGTATTCAAAATCACATAGCCACGTAATAATACATAGTCAATTATTGTTACATATTACGTAATCACTAATGTGATTTCAAATACTATAATGAAATCATGTAATGAGTATTCAAAATCACGTAGTCATGTGCTGGATATTCAAAATTATGTATTTTTTAAGAAAACTATAGCAATAGGCTGCTCGAGTTAAAAAGAATTGAATGTTCGCTAAATGGTAAAATTAGCGTTGAAATTTGTCGTTGAAAATCAAGGAAGGATTTAAGCGAGAAAATACAAGTCGTTTGAAAATCAATGGGGAAGGAGTTTAAGCGAGAAAATACCAGAATACCCTTTCTCTATTTGTTTCTTCAATTGTTTAAACCTAATAATTACGAAAATGTCACCGTCTAATTTAGTCATTGATCTTGACAGATTAATGATTAAGTTTATCTCCTACACTTCTTACAAAAAATTTATATTATAGATGATCTAAGAAAAAATATTTTCGGTTAAGGGTATTCATATTTTAGGTAATCAGTTTGTATACCCTCTGATACTATAACCATATCTGAATCCCAAACTCTTTTTATAATAATCTAATCCTCTAATACCCGTACCACATAATTTGAATTTTGGGTTTTATGTAGAGTTCAGATTTTCAAAACTGTTGTAACGCACATGCTGGACAACCAATTTTTATTGAAAAAAATTAACTTACTTTTTGTTGGTCACTGGCATATTTTAACTTTTGTGCTAAAAATCTAAGTTGAATAAGCACGTGTCAAAATTAATATTCATTGAATATTGGGGCCAAAATAGTTATTGGTCCAAAAATAATGTCACATCCAATTGCAAGACCAGCTTGTCTCTATTATTCTATTTTCTATCATTTATTAGATAAAATAATATATATACATGGCGCATATATACTGTATATATATATAGGTAGAGGTTTATGTAAAAAAACATAAAAGTGTAAGAATGATAAGAAAAATTTTGAAGGTGATACGTGTCTCTTTTTATTTTGGTAGTTTAAGGGTATAAGTGTAATTTAATTAATAAAATCTAATTATGGAATGTAATATATGTAACCGTTTTTGCAGTTATTTAGGGATTTTCGAACTTGAAGGCATACATCTTATAAAGAAATAATACACTAACTCATAAAAGCACCACAATATGTATATTGAAGTCGTACATCTTATAAAGAACAAAAATATAACAGAAACAACACCCTTAACTCATAAAAACACCACAACATATATATTGAAGACCACATCTTATAAAGAACACCCTAACATTGAATGTTATAGAAATAACACCCTAATACATCAAGGACCTTTGTCCTCACATTAAATATATCAAGTAATAACACTCTAACTCATAAAAAACACCACACATGTATATTGAAGACATACATCTTACGAAGAAAAGAAATATAACAGAAATAACACCCTACAATTAAAACACGATTGTATGAACATAGAAAAAAACACAATGGACTAAAACATCCAAGCGAGACATAATTTTGTTCTCTACATAAGTATATCAATATGATACTCATATTAAAGATAAAAAACACTCGTTATTATGGTGTGATTTAAAAAAAAGAGTTACGTATAAAAAGTTATTGGCGTTTAAAAAAGAAAGGGGGAACTTGCATGTGCATTAATGTTAGTTTCTTAATTTAAAAATAATAAATTTACCTTTATACTCTTAAATCTAGAAAATTAATTAGTTTAATAGTCAAACACTATTTACAAGACTGTCATCAATATCTCAACCATTAGATAAAATCTAATTGTTTAGATTCTTTCTTATTCTACTCACAGTTTTATATTTTCTTACAAAAACCTTACCCTATATATATATATATATACTAAGATTTTTTTAGGTTGTATTAACTACCGAACATAATAGTTAGACTATATGTTGTGGGCATGAAAGCCCAACCACATTGGAGGGCGCGGGGCGTTGCACACCGCAACGGTTGGGCAACATTGAGGGCTTGAGGCAATTCTATGGCTGGGAACATGGGCATGTGAGCAAGGAGAACGAAGGTTGTTATACAAGGGGGAGGGGCCGCTAAGGGTGTGATATACGCAATAGGGGTTCTGAGATGTGGAATGTGAAAGCTCTTATGTCTACTCGCATCTACATGACAACACCTTTTATCCCCTTGAAGTTACTACAACACATAGTCTTAGTTATATGAACCTTGTGTTCATGAAAGCACGTAATTTCTGAAAGCGAACCAAAATTTTATACTATAAATAATGTGAATGTTTTGTTACAAATAAATCCAAAAAAAATCGTGTTTCTCAAATTTAAAGCCATGATGTATTTCTTAAATTATTGCATGGCTCACCTTTTCTACAAGATGTGTTCATGCTCAACATCATCAATCTAATAACAACTCTTCTCATTGTGGTTCTTTCATCTCACGAGCATGGTTGTTGCACACCTCATTGCCAACTTTGCTGGAAACATGGAGCATTATGGGACTTATATCGTTATCTTGCCAGCTTTGCTCAACGAGGTTCATCTCTCCTTACTGGTATGTTGACTCAAGGGCCTCAACTCACATGACACGACTTCTTGAAAACTTCGACTTCTCCTTCTCAACTTTACTTAGGTAAAGAACATATTGAAGGCCCAAATTTTATCTTGAAGAATGATAATTTCTTGTTATGAAAGTTATAGCAAGTGCTGAATCCAAGTTATAACACAAACCAAGCAATAAACATACAAGAAGACCAGGATATACTCAATAAAGTTTCGTATGTTGATTTTGGCAGAGTTTTGTTACACAATACAAAATGATGAACACTCAAAGCTCGTAAACCTCTACACTTAAAATGACACACTGCTGTATTTATACACAAACACAACAGCTCAAACGACATGGTCTAGGTTCAAACGACAAGCAATGTCGTTTGGACCAAAGTCCAAACGACACCTATATCGTTTGATATTTCCAAACGACAACAACCCATGTTGATTGGATATATGCATGTCGTTTGTAACATAATGTCCAAGTTAAACGGCAGGAGGATGTCGTTTGAATTTGGTCAATATACACAAAGTCAAACAAAGCTTTAACTTAGCATGTTTAAACAATGACCGAAAGTTATATATCAAAACTAGTCACTAGCTACAGCCACAAAGTGCTTTAACACATATCACCTTCGGTATATTTTTTGCTTTCAAAACCAAATTGTGTCAACGTTCATCATCTTCGTTAGATACATATTCAACACCACCTAAAACACACTTTCAAACAAATACGTAACACTTTTTTGTATCAACAATACACGTTTACATTTGTCGAGGTTACTGGTGAAGACCCATTAAAGGAAAAGAAAATAAACTCCTACTACGTTTATTTTAACACTCATCCTCACAACAATGCTATTTTATAACTCGTAACTTTATGTTTGTGCTTGCCTAACTTTTAAGTAGTTATGTATGTTGCTACTCTAAACAATATTTTCTGTCTTGTACATATACAATATACCCACCACACTACGCGAGAGAATTGCTATTTCATTTTAATGAGTCAATTTGCATAGTAAAAAAACTCTTTATTGATTTAGTTGTGTTACTATTATTGAATAACGGCACAAATTGTACTACTTAAACTCTATGATTATGAATTTGGGGCTATTCGATTATACAACAAATCATTTTAGTAGTTTGGTCAATATCAGTGTTATAAAACTCACCAACTTAAAATGGGTTTAAGCGGATGAGCACCACCCGCCACTATTGTGTATCTCCACCGCCTCTCCCACAACCCTCGCCGCCGCCACCCATCTCCCAATACCAATCTGCCACCTCCACCACCTTTGTCACTGCCACTATCCTGAATGTTAGCACTATACCCACCATAGTTGTTGATGCTACCACTTCAGTTGCCACTGTTGTATCCACCATTTTCCACCTACTATTCCTATTCATCGCCACTGTCATACCCCGATCTGCAGCGGATTCGTGACCGGGCATGATGATTGTCCAAAGCTTATGACATTTTTTATAAGTTTAAATATTTAATCATGTTAAAATTAAAATGTCACATATAACTTTCAAATAATTCATACAATGTTCAAAGTCATAAAACATAAGATAAAATCAAGTTTATTTTTGAAGGCATGTCCTATGGGTCTTCATCTTCAACTCATCAAACCTGATTTCCTATATCATGCGTAAAAGTAAGTATGGGTCAACAAAAATGTTGACGAGTAAAGCTATATTTTATAAAATTATTTGTTTATAATATTTAAGAAAATAATTAACATGCAATTCAAGTGTTAGAACACTGATCACAATATATAAATAACAACAATAATTCATACATACTAAATAAGATAATACAATCATGAGAATATGCTAATAACGCGATTATGTGACTATGCGACTATGCGACTATGCGAGACTCAAGCCCCAAAGAGCGAATATAATTATGGTAGCGATACCTAGCTACAACCCATGGCCGTGGGAACCGATCAACCAGTGGATCCATAATGACGTGCTAGAATACAATTCACTGCGACTTCAAATAAATAAATAAATAAATAAACCACAACTACACAAACACATAATATACATATTGAATTTGCATGTTATGACTAAAGTGAAAAAGTATGCGAATATATGACACATGATACACCTCAAAAGCTTAAATGTAAAAAGAGGAAATGATTAGATCTACTCACTGTTTGCAAAGCTAACTAAAATACAACCTATGATAAGTTGTAGCGTTTTAGAAGTAAATTCCAAAAATTAACCTATCAACATGTTATATATACAAGTATGAGTAACCAAATAAAAAATATGTTGGAATGATGATTACTAGGTTCACACGATTTATGGGATTTTTAGTTTCGTTCTAAAAAATGATTTAAAGTGTCAAATATATATAAATACAAATAATGACAGTTCGTATCTAAACATAATAGCAAGTGAATATAATTGTACGATTTTGATTAAAAAAGATATATATTAAGGTGACTACGAGTACAAACAACTAACGATTTATACTAAACGTATTTCTAATGATGTCAAACATGAAGTTTAGTCCAGAACGATTAAAGGAATAAATCTATAGTTTTACAAAAATAGATTTTGACTACAAATATAGTTTATACTAAACCAACTATTTAGTGACAAAGTATAATGTTACAAACAAAAAATTTATTTATTTAATAAATAAATATATCTAGTTAATATATGAGACTAAATATTGTGACAAAATTATATAATAGTGTTTGTAAGTCTAATAGTTCATAATTTTGTCTAAAGGCTTATATATATAGGGGAGGGTTAATTGAGGAACACTAAAAGAGTGGGAAACCGGACAACACTCTTTAAAATTCAACTTAACATGTTAAAACAATTTTTTCTAACTTTTTTCAACGCTTTTCAATATAAATACATGTAGAAACATTTTTAATATAAAAATCAAAAACTAAAAATATAAAAAAATGTTTAAAAACCAGTTAAATTATAAAATTGACTTAAAATATTAAAAATCAATTTTTAAAATTTTTTTAAGCCTTTTCCTTATAAAATGGGTAGAAACTATTCCAATAAAAAACTCATTTTTGTAAACAAAAAAAGAGAAAGAAATATGCTTTTTTTATTTTTTTTTTACATTTTTAGTTTTTGATTTCTTTTAATTCAAAATGCTTCTATAAGTATTTATAAGGAAAATGTCGAAAAAATTTTAAAAAATCATTTTTAACATGCAAATTTAAATTTTTATGAGTGTTCCCCGGTTCTTTACTTTTTTAGTATTCCTCAAAAAACTCACTATATATATATATATATATAATATATATGGTGATGTTATAGAGTGAACATAGTGTATTTGTGAATTGAGTGAACAAATCTTGACCACTGATTTATATCATCAAATCATAAAATACATTAGTGTATTTTCATCATCAAATCATAGCAATTGATTTACACTTATATGATAATCAAGGGTCATGATTAGTTCTCAAAGTTTACTATCAAGGAGATTGTTCACAAATGAACCTAACCATATATATCTATATTAGTATATATATTATATGATAATATATATACATATATATAGTGGAGAGTTCAAATGAGAAGAAAAAAATTATAAGAATAAAAAGAATAAGTTTTAAGCCAATAGAAATTCTCATTTATTTCATTTAATGTATGTATTTAATGTTATGAAAAAAGGCATATAGGTAAATCTATAATTGTCATTAATTAGCTAATTAATTAAACTTGTAACTCATTTTTTAATATACTCTTTCAAGATAAAATAATTTATGGTGAAGGACAATTTTCGACATGTATAGGATAAATTTTAGTATGTGTAGGATAGATTTTGAAATGTGTAAGGTAAATTTACATGTGTGTATGGTAAATCGGTAAGTGCAAGACATATGCAGGATAAATTTGAAATGTGTAGGATCAAAAGTTTTTGCTTTATTAACAAGAGATAACATAATTAATGAGAGAAGTTATAAAATATTCGACGTTTTACCATTATGTCATTTCTTCTTTTTCTTCTCACATAAAATTTTTCTCAAATGAACCTTCCCCTATATATATATATGTGTGTGTGTGTATATATATAGGTGAAAGATAAAACAAAAACCCATTTGAGTTGAGAAAACTCAAGAAAACCCTATGTAACATTTTTATATTTTTCTAAAAAAGGGAATGTGACATAAATGTACTCGAACATTTTTATAAAAAAAAAGTAAAAAGCGCCTACTTGTTTGAAAAAAAAAGTTCAAAATTTGCATGTTACATTTTTTTTGCACATATGTATTATGTAACATGAAAATTTGAACATTTTTTTAAAAAGAAATTACTCGGCGCTTTTTTGTTTTTCTTTTATAAAAATTTCAAATATATGTACGTTACATTTCCTATTTTTTTAGAAAAAATAAAAATATTATATGGGGTTTTTACAAAGATTTTTTGAGTTTTCTCAACTCAAATAGGTTTCATTTTATCCTTCCCCTATATAAATTCTAGCATTTTATATATATTGCATAAAACACAATTATATATTATATATCCTATATTTTAGAGGAGGGTGTACAACAGTTTCATTTGATGTTTTAATTTTTTTATTTTAACATCCTTCCTTTTAATTTTTGATTGATGCTAGATTAAAATTTGAATTGATGTCTATCCTTATATATGTTTTTCTAATATTAGAATTAAATATTGGATGTAATTAATTTGAAATGATGTCTACCAGTTATATATATTTTCTAATATTAAAGTTAAATATGGAATATAATTGTTGGTATATTTATAACTGTTAATATATTAATTGTAGAATATATTCTCCTTTTCCAGTTTTTAAATTTATTTTTAGTACATATTAATTTTTCGTTTAGGCAAGTTATCCAAATCGTGGTATCATATGAACTAAAGGGATTCCGACCGAACAATACCGGTATCGGTAGCGATATTATACGAGTTTTCGGTCAATATAGAACACATAGTGACGCTTTTTTGGGCATATCTCAATTTTATTTTTAGGTTTTATGTTTCGTTTGTTATAACGAGGGCTACTACTGTAACAAACTTAATTGATACTAACCAAGTCCCGCAGCATAGCGCGAGAATCCTATTAGTTTAATATTAAGCTATATTTAAATGAGTAAAATTATATTCAAGAATTTTCTAATAATATTCAGAAAACTAATAATTTTATTAATAAAGAATAATCAACGTAATATTTCTAGGATGATTTATCTAACAAATTATAAAGATTAACAACTAACTTATGTAAAAATAAATCCTATAAAAACATGTAAACAAGATTAACATTATAGCTATTGAATTTTCATTATAAAATAAGTCTAGAATTATGATGGAATAGGTTAATTTGTGAAAATATAAAAATCCCTAAATGCTAAAAACCCTAAAATCATACAATTTCTAAATCAAACTACTATTGCCTTATATTAACAAAATCTGATGGAGGTTTTTTATAGATAATGAAAAACTGAGTGAATAAGACTCATGAATTACCTCAAACGGATAAGAAATGAGTTCGAATCCGATGATAGAAGTTATGAGCCCTATATTTTGATCTTTAAACTTGGCAGAGAAATTGAGTGTTTAGGAGAGGGGCTTCGTGTAGAGACCCCTTGCCGACCGCAAAGGGTGGTAATACGATCTGCAAGGGACCGCGTCAGTGGAAAAATTTTATAAACATGTTGCGGACCGAAAGGCAAAAGCCATACGGTCCGCGAGTGGTGCGTAAATCAGAAAAAATAGGTTTTTAAACAGTTTCAGCCACATTGTAGAGAGAGGCTCATTTTTTTGGACGATTTTAGGCTTAGTTTTGACTGTAAGATGGTCAGGAATCAAAGATTGAAGCTACGGATCGAGGATTGCGAGTATTGGTTGTATAATTCGTTTACTTTGTGTTTCAGAATATTATTACCATTTTTCGTTTATGTTTTGAGACTAGGTTTTTATTGACTTCTCGTACTATGTTTAGCGAAACGCTAGTAGTTTTCTAGGTTTGAGATAATGATCGATTGATTTGGAGATTTGTTTCGGTTTTTGGATATAGTTGTCAGTTTTATTTTAAAGTAAAGACTTGGTAATTATTGCTTTGATGTTTATGCATGCTTTCCACTAATTCACAATCTTTTAATGTTCCATAAGAGTATTAGTGAATGACTTTCATGTATGGAGGGTTATTTGCTTCGTGCTTGTAACTTATTTTATGGTTTTGTCGATGAATCCGTGGGAGCTTTGAGTGGGATTTTAGAGGTACTTAGTGTTCTTCCTATTTTTGAGACCGGGAGGTGATAGGTAGTTAGATTTGTCTAGATCTTAGGTGTCAGGGAAATGTGAGCCCGGGAGGAGATCCTTGCCTAGTACATCTTAGATTCCTGCTTATTTATTGTAACATCTGTCAAAAACGGATTTACCAAACCCGCTCCGGTTATCAACCGAACAGTCAGTTAAAATTTTCATTGCGAATTAAATGCCCAAAATAATTTTAAATGATACATAATCAATTATTATACGGGAATATATAATTAGTTTTTGAAAAACTGTTAAAAATCGCAAAATAAAAATACTTTGTTCCTGCCGGGTTTCGAACCCGGGTCAGTAACCGGTCCGGCAACAACTTAACACACAACACACAAACCACTGCGCCACGGATGCTATTTGTTAAATGTTAGGATCATTTAATTGATATCATGACTTTCCGAATTCAAAACCGGCGCCCAAAAGTTCAGTCGTCGGAAATCCCGGTAATCTCGCGAAACTTAACGTTTCTTTCAGTTATAACGTAAAACATAAACGCTACATCGGTTATAACCGATGTCTGAGTCCGCGACCAAAGTTATAACCGCCGGAAAAATTTAAATCAATGAATCCAGTTGGAAATCGGGCCAAATACATCGACGATTTGCCCTATAAAACCACCTCGAACTTCTGCAAACCTTTTCGCTCAAAACCGCACCCTTTCTCGGCGAAAACTCACTCGCCGGAATATCTCTGCTCATCACCGGAAAATCGGGTTCTTCATTTCTGAACCTTACTGAACCCCCTGAGCTTATACCGGAGATACCACACCCTTTATAAGCTTTCCGGAGACTCGTTGCTGCAAGACACCCGACGCCGGAGCCTATTGCTGTCGCCGGAGTTCTGCCGGAAAACAGAGGAAAGCTAGTCGGTATACCTCACGCCTAATTTTCCTTTCTTTTTACTTTTATCTCATCGGTAATTAACCTAAAACGCTAAAGAAACCTGAATAAAAACTCGAACCAGTCAGACATCATCTCTGGTTAAAACTCAACGAAGAAGACGATGTTACGGTAGTATATAAGTATAATTTAAATCAAGAAATAACTCGGGTTAGACACACAGTCCAGCGGTGGACTGTGTGCACAATAAACACACAAAGGTCTCGAGTTCGAATCCTGTTCCACACACGCTGCGTAAATAAAAAAGTTCTTTTTTTGTTAACTGAACCGGATTCATTTTATATATATGTTAAGTATATTAATAATCGGAAAAATAACCAAGTTAGACACACAGTCCAGTGGTGGACTGTGTGTATGTTTAATCAAAGTGCACGAGTTCGAGTCCGGTCTTCTGCATCGACCCGGACAATTATTAAGCTTTTTAAATAAGTCAGAAATGAAAATAATTAATTTGTGTTTAAGTATAATAAAAATCAGTTAAGTTAACAAGTTGTACACACAGTCCAGCGGTGGACTGTGTGTTATCATAACCCACAGGTCCCGGGTTCGAGACCTGTGGAGCGCATCGTCCGAATCAATTAAACTGTTTTTAAAATAAAAGGATTTTCTGTTTAACTTAATTAATATATAAATATAATTAAAAACGGATATATGACGGGTTAGACACGTAGCTCAGTTGGTAGAGCTGCGTGCACGCGTACGGGAGGTCTCGGGTTCGAGCCTCACCCAGCGCACTTATATTCGCACTCGAACCGGTCAACGGTCAGTCAACGGTCAAAGTCAAAGTCAACGGTCAGAAAAAGTCAATTTTTTTTTATTATTTTTATTTAATTATTTTAATTAAAAATCAATTAAAAATACTTAAAAATAACATTTTTAAGGTTAGAAAATAGCCTTAAACTCACAAAAATACACCCAACAATCCTACTAAAATAAATTAATAAAATCCGTTTACTTACCAAACCATAATGCGATTTATCTAGGTTAATCTCACTCGTGGTTAAAATCACTTCGCGTGCATTCAACCTCATCAACCGAACGCACCCACTGTGAGTGAATCTTACAACTCCCCTTTTTAATTACACGTTTTGGGGTGTGTCATGTGTCTCAAATAATTAACTCGTTTATTTAAATTTGTGCCATACCATATCATGACCTAAACTTAGATTGTTTATATTGTTGTGATTACTTATTTCATTTTGTCAAATTATATGAAATTCATTCATTAAGCCCATCAGTTGCTCGCGGGAGACGAGTTGAACAACGCGTGCCTCAAATCAAATTCATTATTGTTCATGTGTGTATCATTGAGTTTATATTGTTTGTAGTTGTGTCATTCATATTATCATGTTTATGCAATTCATTCATTAGGCCCCTCAGTTCCTCGTGAGAGACGAGTTGAGCATCGCGTGCCTCTAAATGTTCCATTATTGCTCATGTGTGTTTTATTTAATATCTTATGATTGTTGAATAAGTTTACATCTATTTTTACTCATGTTTGGTTGTGCACATATTTCATAATCAATTTAAATAAACTTGTTCAAATGTTTTCCATAGGATTCACTCGCCAACTTTATATTGATCCAAAACCTTTTTACACATGATACAGGTTAACAGGTTGAAGCAAAGAAAACATAGGAAATGCCTTAGAAGAGAACAAAGATGCTTAGATTGATAGCTAGAACATGTTGTAACATTTATTGTAAATTTCCATTAAATTGTATTTAATGAATATGAAATGCATAATAAATGTCATGAGCTTTGATGATAACCCAATCATGCCCCGATCACCTTTTCCGCTGCGGGTCGGGGTGTGACATTTATGTCATAGTGAGAGTTAGTAAGTTACCCCTTGCACTTTATGTATTGAGATTGGGAAGTGAGAAATGTAAGTCAATCTAGCAAGTACTTTAGTATAGTCAGAGAGACGAGAGTTAATCTGATCACCCAGTGAGTTCATACGCCTTTAAGTTTCCTTGTAGGTCTGGCCGATAACTTGGAGATTGATTAGGTTATCATTATATCCTGGGTCCGACATAGTTTCCATAACTGAGACAGTTCTAGGGTCATCATAGGATTCCATGCCTGGGTAGCTACCTTTCTTATCATGATATCCGCCTTTGTGATCATTAGCCGTCTGTTTATTTGAGTCTTAAGTTTATTTATTAAAACCAAATTAAACCAGATAAGTAATTAGAAGAACTAGAGTCTAGTTCGCGGTGTACTGTGGGTTCGATACTTGAATTTCATTAGGCTTTACTATGTACGATAGGTACACTTGCATGTCAGTGGTTTGATATTTAGAGAGTCTTAGTTGATAAATTCAAAACTAAGATGTCTAGATTAAATTAGTTTTTATAGACCATTTTCAACACATCATTACGTTTTCTTCTAGGTGATTTGAATTTTTTTATCTTTCATAATTTGTGATAATCTGAGGATAGCTTGGAAAAGTTGCAATTCAAAAGTTAAGTTCTATTAATTGAATCGAGTTAATAGATACATATGCTTTTTATTAACATCATGTTTTAATTGATTTGAATTAACTAATATTACATTTAGTCTAGACTTTTGATAGGTGCAAGTCAATTAATATAATTATTATCAACAATGTAAATATAAAAGTATTTTATAAATGCTAAAAACAAGAGGATTTAGTAATTTGAATAATTTCTTATCAAATTTGTATTTAAAATTTTTATTGTATATTCGCTTGTATAATTGTTGAAAATTTCCCTATATACATGAAATAAAGATACAATGTTTTTGTGATTAATTGGAAATGAAATCCGAATATGAAAACGAGTCAAGCTTTTCTAAGATCCGTTTTTACGGTTGTTTCAACCACTAGCTAACGTATAAGGAATGTTTTGATATTTTTGCTCTTCAAAATGACACATTTCAAGGGTGAACTCATTTTGGCCAGAACTTTTTTGACCCAAACCAAACTGCTACTTTTCCAAAATAACTTGTTTTGATTTGAACTCACTTAAGGGGCTGTTTGTTTAGGCTCTTAATGGTTCAGACATCTTACTAGATCAACACTTAATGGTTCATACTGTTTGTTTCGCACTTAATAATTAAGAACTCTTATGTCGGTCAGACATTTATCTCTGAATGGTTCAAACCTCTTATTGGTTCAACACGTAATAGTTTAGATTCTTACTAGTTTACACTTATCCATTTAGAAACTGCCAAACAACCTCTAAGTCAAAACCTATTTTAACTAAAACCCAATTTAACCCTAATCCAATCTGACTCGCCATCCTATCTATGCTTATCCACAATATATCATGATTGATTTACAAAGACGTGTATTGTCAAAAGATGTAGGCTTAATTAATACATATCTTCTTTCCCACAAAATGAACCCAATCGTGGAGGTAAGTATTACGAAACGATCATCACGTGATTGTAAAGATCTAGGACCATAACCACCTAGCATACCAATGCCATCCACATATTTAATATTCCATCCCAAAGGAAAAACTATAAACCAATGCACTTGTGACACCAATCACTCTTACCAATCTCTTCAAAAAATTGCGAATGTTTGCTTGTGAATACATGTGTTCCACTTGTCAAGTGTCGCTATTGTTAATTTTTTAAAAGCGTCATATACCAAATTTTTAAAGCGTCATATACCAATAACCCATTTTACGAACCGATGGTTGGGCCGGTACCGGTTAAGGGTCTTGAACCGGGTCTAGTATTTTAATAGAAGGTCCTTCTTTCAAAAAAAAAATCGGTGTGAAACTTTAACACTACATCCATACCCTCACTCACCTAAAATTTTTCGGTCAATAACTTTAACTTACATCAATACCCTCATCCACCTTCAATTAAAAAAACTAGTTTTATACCCGTCCGGTTTGAGGGGTTAGGCCAAATATTTATCAACCAATTAAAATAAAACACTATCCTAGTTTTTCTTTAAAAATGTAAAAAGATGGGAATGCTTTAATTTTGAGTTGCGGGCAAAACTGTAATTTGTCCGTACCAATGAGCGAGTGCTATGCAGCTGCCTGACACTAATAAAAATTACATCAAGTCAATATATTAACATAGAACACTTTCATAGGTTTGTTAAAAAAAACTAAAACAACGGCAAAATTGTAATTTTGAAGCGGGGAAAATCGTAGTTTTGACTAGGGTAAAATCGTAATTTGTCAAAAGCTACAACGATTGCAAGACTGCAACTTTGAATTGGGGTAGGATTGTATTTTGACTGGGCTAAAATTGTAACTTGTCAAAAGCTACAATGATGGCAAGACTATCAATCTGAAATGGGGACAAAATCATAATTCTAACTGGGGGCAAATAGTAATTTGTTTGGGCCAATGGGGAAGCGCCTGGCAGCTGCCTGACACTATTCTCGGACTGCAATTTTAAACTGGAGTAAAATCGTAATTTTGACCGGAAGTAAAATCGTAATTTATTAAAAGCTATAACGATAGCAAGCCATAATTTTGGCCTAGGGACAAAATCACAAGTTTGATTAGAAGTAAAATCATAATGTGTTCTTGCCAATGAAATAAAATAGTTGCCTGACCGTATTCTCCAACATGACCTTTAAATATATATACATCACTCATCTTCAATATGTTGATCACTTTTTAAATTTTTTTAATTAAATAATACTTAATAACTTATAAAACAATTACTTGTTAAATAAAATAAAAAATAAAGATAATATTAACACTAAAAATATAAAGTGAAAACTACATCACTTCAAATTGAAAACACATAAATTAAGATAAAATAATAAAATTAAATTTCTAGTTTATTGTTGTTAGGGTAGTCAAATTGTGTAGATATAAAACAAATTCGAACGAACATTATGCGTTTTATGTTACATAATTTCTGAAAATTAACTTCTTTTGATTTGGCATCACTATTCTTTTAAACACATGGCAATTGAATATTGTTTTCGTCATACTTATAAATTAAGCCATGTTCGTCTTCTAAAATCATATTATGTAATTTAATGCACGCATGCATTAATTTTTACAAAAAAAAATTATCACATCATCTCAATAGTCACTCTCTTTCCTAAACATGTACTTGTGTTTACACTATGTGTCAACGTTGCTTGAGAACACCAAATGCTTGTTTCACTTCCTTTTATTACTGCTTCTTGAGTTGCTTCTAGCATTTTTTTATTTCCTCTTGTGAATATATGGATGGTTTAACAAAGATAGAATATTCTGGATATAAATTAACAATGAGATGTACTCGTGCTTTTATTGTACTTATCTAACTTCAAATGAAGAGTCAAATGTTACTCTGTTTATGATGTTGTCGAGACTTGAGATCGACGACTGATCAAGAACATTGATATCATTACTGGAACTGAAAACATCAAAAAGTGCATGCCAAAATCATAGACGGTACTTTTGATGTCAGTTCCATGATACTTTTGAATATCTAAAGAGAAATACAAGAACAAATATGCAAGTCCTTTTAATGAAAATCCACACGATAATCAAACCAAATATCTCTTTCTATACTTGGGGAACCATTACAAGGTTTTAGCTAGCGGTTGTAACTGTCAGCAATTATTCAGTTACAGCACTGGGACAACCTCATCAAATAACTCTACGAACAATAATTTCACTTTTTCTTAAATGAATCCAACTATACTAAACTAAACCCAATTATACTAACATGATATCGTTGACGCCAAAATCACCTACGAAATGTACTCTCCATTTTAACTCTTAATATGGATGTGTTGACACCAAAATCATCTATTACCTTGTTGCAGTTATAGAACTTGACAATTTTGTACATAAATTATTTTTCTTAATATGGATGTGTTGATCATCTAATATGAAAAGGTTTGTTTCTATATAGATCTATGATTACAATGAACTTAGCAAGCATGATGGGGGGGGCTTTATTCAAATTTGGAAGAATTGAAGGTTAATTATGCTTACAGTTGCTAGAAGCCTGCCAATTTTTGTCTCCTGTAGTCATGTTTGGTATTATGTGGTGGGTTTCAATGGTGACATTTTGTTGAGGAAAAGGATATTTGTTGACAATAAAATTGTACCAATAAAGAAAGCCTTTTGTCATTTCAAAATCTTGTCCATTCTTTTCACACATAAATATTAGCCACTTGCATAATAATTTAAAATTGACATGTTATGATAACTACAGCTGTTATTTTATATTCATTCATGATCTGAGCTCAATTTGTACACCTGCTGAAACTATCCACCATACACTGAACTTCTCTTTTGGATGCGAACTAGTGTTATGCCCTGTCTGTATTGTGTGACGCTAAACCAAATATTTCCTAGTTTCATAACATGTACGTCCGTATGTTGGTTACTTGTACTGCACTTATAGGACGATCTTAAAAAAATTACATCGAGTCAACCAATTAAACCAAAATATACCATAGTTTTGCTAACAAAAAAAAAAAAAACTAAAACAATGGCAAGCATGTAATTTAGAGCTTGGGTAAAAGTTTTAAATCCAAAACCGGTTACGAAACCGGTTATTTTTGAAAACCGGTTAAAAACCGGTTATGACCAAAAACCGGTTAGTAAACCGGTTAACCGGTAACGGTAAAAAAACCCGGTTTTTAAAACCGGTTTAACCGGTTATTAACGATCAGATTCGATTAACAGTCTTATGACCGTTTGGACCCTCCTAGCCGTTTTTTTGGACTTATTTTGGCCTAACAATCACCCCCAAGGGTTGTGGGTGTTTAGGTTTAAGCACACCACTCTCTAAACCTCCAAAAACTCTTAAAAACGCTCAAAATCTTGTTCAATATTTCTTGAAAAAGCATGGCAAGCTCTAGTGCTCATGATTCGGTCAACATTGGCGAGTCTACAACGGACATGGTGGTTCGTGTTATTCCAACGAAGCGCAACCCTGAAGTTTGGGCACATTTCGATTTATGCGAGATGGCCAACGGGAGGAAAAAAGCGCGTTGTCACCATTGTAATGGTTTCTACGCCGAAACCGCAAACACCACGTTGAGACAACACATTGAAAAACCGTTTTGCAAGGCGTTAAAACAACAACCCGCTAGTGGTCAAGCCTCCATGGCAAGTGAAGGCGCTTCTTTGTTCACCTACAATTACGAAATGGCTAGGGTGGAAATGGCGAAGTTTGTAATCCAAGAAAGTTTGCCGTTCAACCATTTCGACAACCAACGTTACACAAAGATGGTTCAAAGAACTCTCCAACCACGATACACCCATGTAAGTCGTGCTACTCTTAGGAGGGATTGTTTGAAATTGTGGAAAAATGCTAAACAATAATTAATTTCTTATTTTGAAAAATTAGAAACCGGTGTTAACTTGACTAGCGACGTTTGGTCCGTAACGCACGGTTCACCCGACTCATATATTTGTGTCACCACCCATTGGATTGAACCGGCGACGTGGCAAATGATGAAACGCACGATTTTGTTTAAATTATTTGATTACCCTCACATCGGTGAAGCTATTTATAAAGCAATCGACAAATGTATTGCAACATAAAAATTGGAAAACAAGATTTTTTCAATTTCTTTTGACAACGCCACAAACAATACGGTTTCGGTAATGCATTTAAAATTAAAATACAAATCGATTTGTGAAGCTATTTTTTTCCATAGTCGATGTATTGCACACATCATTAATTTGGCCGTTCAAGACGGTTTAAGGTTATTGAACCACAAAAGGAAGCTTTCAAAAAAATGTTACGTCATATATATAGTCACACGCATAGACATTCAAAATAAAAAAAATGTGTAAGGAAGCGGGTCGAAAATGCTTAGGACCCAATTGGGACGTTGCTCATAGATGGAACGCGACTTGCACCATGTTTGAAATAGCTATTTTGCAAAAAGAAAGTTTAATAGAATTTCATAACTCTTTCTCTCGTCGTAGGAAGGTTTCGCCTTACCACCCATCGGGTTGGGCTACTATTGAAACGGTTACACAATTGCTTCAAGTTTTCAAAACATCAACAAAAACTTTATTGGAGGTTTATTATCCTACAAGTTCATTGGTGCTTCACAATTTGTTTAAAATGTGTTTATAATTAAACGAGATGTCGGTTAGAGGTAGGCCATATTGTGATATGGCGGAAACAATGAAGGAAAAACTAAGAAAATATTTTAGCGAACTACCGGCGGTTTTCACTTGTGCCGCCGATTTAAACCCTTGCTTTAACGTTTTTGGTAGCGGGTCTTTGATTGAAAAAATTGCAAAGGAGTTGAATTTAAACACCGATCGAGACCCTAACTTTGGTGAAGCCGCAAAAATTCGTTTTAACGATAAACTTTCAAAAATGTATGACGTTTATGTAACTAAATATGGCGCAACCACGTCACACATTCACTAGTCGATGAGAAATGCCGCTTTCGGCTAAGGTTCTTCTAGTATGGAAGACCAAGATTTGTATGTTTATAACCAATTGTTTGATGAGTCGAGTCAAATGTACCGTGGTAACACCACTAGTAGCGAACTTGTCGGTATGGTGGGTCAAACTTTCTACAAACAATGACTTCACAAGAATTTAAAAATTTTGATTTGTTGGCTTGGTGGAAAAGTAAGGAAGATCAATTTTCGATCTTAGCCACAATGGCCCGAGATTTACTAACGGTCTAAGCTTCCACGGTAGCTTCGGAAAGTGCTTTTTTCTATTAGTGGCAGGGTGATCTCGATAAGGAGGACTCGACTAACAGCACAGGCGGTTGAGATGTCGATTTACTTGAAAGATTACTTGGATGCGGTGGAGAGATGTCAACACATACGCACACTCGAGGATGAATTGGAATACGAAGGCGAAGTGTACGAGAATGAGGTCCAAGCCAATTGACAACCCCAATGACCGACGAAGAAGCCGCGCTGGATGAATTCCTTCGCAATAGTTCAACTTCGGGTTCGAGCGAAGAAGACTAAACGAAGCTCAAGATATATTATTTTTATCGTAGTCCCACTAAAAAAATATATAAGTGTGGACGTTCTTGCGGATTAATATTTGTTTCACAAGTTAATCATATTATAATTTAAATTTTTAGATTTTCGTATTTAACTTTTTATATTACAATACCTTAAGTTTCGGCCATAAAAATAATAAATCAAGAAAATAAAAAAAAATTAATGTTTAGCCAACCGGTTTTTTTAGCCGGTTTTTTAACCGGTTTTTTTCAAATTAACCAGTTATAAATAAAACCGGTTTTTTTTTATAACCGGTTATTACCGGTTAGTAATTTCAACCACAAAAAACGGTTATTAACCGAAACCGGTTATTCAATAACCGGTTTTTTTTAACCAAAAAAACCCAAACCGGTTTTTCAAAAACGATTTGTACATCTCTAGGTAAAACAATAATTTGTCAGGACCAATGAACAAGTGTTAGGCAGCTGTTTGACACGAATAAAATTACATTAAGTCAATCAAGTAAAATAAAATAAAACAATACCATAGTTTTGCCAAAAAAAAAAGATGGCAAGAGAAATCATAATTTTGAACCGGGGGCAAAATCGTAATTTTTAGCTGAGGTGGAATCGTAATTTTCAGCTGAAGGCAAAACCAAAATTTTATTTTAAATTGTGGGAGAAATCGGAATTTCAATCTAGGGATAAAATCATAATTTGTCAGGACCAATAGAAAAGTGTCAGCTATTCCCCTTTTTTTTCTTTTGTAGTTATAGGCTGTTTGACACTATTCACTCATCTTTCTTTCCTTTGTGAGTAAAATGTCCGGATAGTCATGTGGTTTTGTAAAGTAACACCTGTAGTCCTTAACTTTTGGAAATTACACCGATATTCCCTGTGGTTTACTTTTTGTTATTCGGATAGTCCCTGGAGTGGATGGGGGTTAGTTTTCTCCGTTAGATCCATCTGAAATTACTTATTTACCCATTGCTTTTATTAAAATATAAAAAATCACACATAAAAACCCCGCACACTCTGACTCTCTCTCTCTCTCTCTTATATATATATATATATATATATATACTCTCTCTCTCTAAGAGAACCATCTCAACCCACCTGCGCTGACCACCAGCTCCCACCGCACCACCTAGCACCACCCTTACTTTACTACTACCACATATCCACCACCCACTCTTCACCAACCCCATATCTGCACCACCACCACCGCACACCTAACACCACGCCACCAACCACTAATGACTGCACCACCAACCACCCACCACCACAACGACCCCCTTCAAATCACGCGACACAATCATCACACCACAAATCGACGGCAATCCCCTTCAATTTCCGGTTCGTCATCTTCATCTTCGGCCTCACCCTCCCCCACTCCAACCTCGTCCCCTTAACATGTCTTCTCAATCATCCTCTGTTCACCACCAAATCCATCAACACCCATCAAAATGGTAAGTCAAATCTCCCTCTAATTCATCCAATTGAAGTCAAATTCGTAAACCCATTTGTCAGTGTTGATGGTTGTTAACTGACTGCAGGTGAAGGTGTAGATTAAGGGGAGAGTGCAGGGGGTGTTCTATCGTGACTGGGCTGTGCAAAATGCTACTTAATTGGGTTTGATAGGTTGGGTTAAGAACCGAAGGATTAGGGTTTTTGGGGATGCTGGGGTGGAAGTGGGTTGTGGTGGAGATGGTGGGGGTGCAGACGGTGATTGGAGGTAGTGGTTGAATAAGGTGGGCCCACACTTTTAATAATCTATATTTATTTTTTATTTTTTAAAGGGAGAGGTAAATAAGTAATTTTAGATGGACTTAACGGAGAAAACTAACGGACATCCACTCCAGAGACTATCCGAGTAACAAAAAGTAAAACACATGGATCACCGGTGTAATTTTCAAAAGCTGAGGACTATAGGTGTTACTTTACAAAACCAAAGGATTATCCAGGCATTTTACTCTTTTTTTTAGTTAAAAGATAATTTCAAGTAGGTTGTTATATTTGCATTACCTTGATAATACATGTTGGGCCTTTATTAACATCCACACACATACAGAAAAACTATTGCAGATGATCCAGTGTGGATGCATACCTCTTCTTTAAATTATAGCTATAAAAAACTCATGCTAAGAAGTCAAACTAAAAAGGAATAAAATCCTATAAAATATTTCACCTGATAATAATAATAGCAATGTGCTTTGCAATGACCCAACGTGATATATTTATTGTTATATTGAATCGGCTGGGTTAACACGAGGTCCGGGCCAAACCCGAGAAATGCAAAGGGGCATTATTCAATTTGGTTTTGGCTTTCTTTTCTGGTTCACTCGAAATTTGCTAAGCCAATCGATTTTGGAAAATGGAAAAACAAGACTATTCGGTTTGGTTTAGAACCCTCACCAAAACACAAATGATCGGTTTTTGAAGAATGTTATTTGATTGTTTTCTGTTATTCAGTTTTGGCATAACAGGTTCCGATTAGTTATGGGTTGGTCAGCCACTTAGCCTTCACCAAAACCAAATTTTCGGTTTTTGACGAATGTTAACTAATTGTTTTTCAGATATTCGGTTTTGGCATAGGTTCAGTTTGGTTACGGGTCGGTTAACTGATGGGAAGTTTGCTGCTCCTGGTCTAACAATACAAAACTAATGGTCTACCACTGCCGCAACTTATATACACAGAATTGGATATTCATTTCACTGGAATGCAGGCTAGTAGAAGTTACGCGATCAGGATACTAATACAAAACATGCTGTGACTATAGACTTGCATCACCGTCACAAAACATATAATCTGTACTTGAACTTAAATTCGTACTAATGCAACCAAAATTTTACGGTCACCTCAAATACAGATTTACTACCACAGATCATGACTGAAACCTGAATATGCCATTCACCAGTCAATGAGAAATTGCAACCAACAGAAATGATACACCCTGAAAGGTTGAAAACCCCCATAAAACTAAGAACACAATATGCTGCTGCAACTGATACATATACACATTCAATTCGGTTATGCTGCCAACGCCAAAACTAACACCTGAAACATTGGGGATCCGACAACATATATGGCTTCACCTTTGAAACTATATTTTGTAATGCCCATTAGACCGCAGGTACGGTTATAGGGCTCGTTTGTTGTACCAAGACCAAAGAAAGACAATTGAGGTGGCAAAACAAAACAAAACAAGAAAGCCATCAAAGTATATGTGATTCACTTTGTACTAAATGAGAATGCATTGCAACCCCATTTTATTAAATAAGTTCGTCAACACACTTATAACCAACTTCAAATGACATCTACAGGATCATCATTTCTTAAAGCCCTTAATCTATACATCTTCTTATTAAATGTCAACACAAATAAAGCACCAAATTCAATCAATGCACATCGATCTCAACACAAACACATAAAACAACACAAACATTCAAGTTCTCGACCAATTCATTTATAACCTAAACAGTCCATACAATCAAACCATAAAACTTAAAACCTATCCATCAAACATTAAAAAACACCAAAACAAAACAAAGCAAAACCCATGTTCAACCCATCAATTATTCTTCAACTTCTCGACCCTGCTGTTCAACTGATCGATCTTAACAACCAAATGAGTAACCGAATACAAGAGCCAATAAAACACCAAAGCGGTTACAATCAACAACATGTTCCGCTGGCTCTTCATGATCGACTTCTGGTGGCGCAGATGCTCTGTTGGGGTACACGACTCAGCCGAATCACACGTGGGCCGGGTCTCATACTTCCAGTAAATATCCATAAACAGAAACATACAAAACGGTACAATAGATAAAAACGGTTTAAGGAGGTTACGGATAACGGCGACTAAACCTTTGCGGAGTGGGCCGAGGCCCGGGATGGTGAGGAGGAGGACCATAACGGCTTCTGCGGCGGCGGCGTAACCGAGGACGACCATTCTAATGCCATTTTGGTAGTGTTGAGTGATGGGATTGAGAGAGAATGGAAGTGAAACCCTAGATCTGGAATGGTGGTGGAGTGGGTAGGAAGAAATGGAAACCGAGTTTTTTTTACTATAGTGGTCGGTGATCGGACACGTGGAATCTTAGTAGAGAAGTAAGGAGAAGCAGCCAAAATGCTCATTATAACCGAATTTTTTTTGTGGGTTGGATTTGGATCATTAACAGTTGGGCACCCATTGTGAATTATGTGTGTTTGACGCTGGATACCATGAATCCATAATAGTGACCAGCCCGGTTGGTAGTTTGAATTAGAGGTAGAGGTGCACAAAACCGAGTTTTCTTAATACCCCAGTTCGGGTCCGGGTTTTTGAATTTTCTGGTGTTGTCAATACTCGGGTCGGGGTATTGACCAGAAGATCCATACCCTTTGTACTTTGTTTTGGGTTTTCTATACCTTGGTATTAACATAAAGTCCCAACAACCTCTTAACAACCCATTGTGGACTGCAATATCATCCCGAAGAAACCTGGTCTGGGTTTTTTGAGTGAGTGGTCCAGGTATTGCGAAAACCTGGTTACGAGTATTACGAAAACAGGTTACGGGTAAAATTTAAATTCGGGTGTGCTGAAAACCCGGGTATGAAACAGTACACAAAAACCCAGTTACGGGTTCTGATGAGGATATGCATACCCGGTCCCTACCCTACGGGTAGGGTTAGGTTCGGGTATAAAAAACCCGATGTTTAAAATACCCGGGTCTGGGTTTTCTTTGGTTTGGGTCCTAGTTTGGGTTTTTTTGTGCACCTCTTGCACAAAGAGTGGTTTTGACACAACTTGAGTTTGGGGTTGAAACAGGGTCGGGTTAGGTCAAAGAAAGTCAAGCCTGACTTTTGGTGAAATTGGTTCAGGTTCTAACCTGATAGTTTATGTAACGCTTCGCTTTTGTAACTTTCCATTTTTAGTAAGTTTGCTTCATATTTCTATTTTTGGAAGTCCAAACCTTGTAATCATATCGCATTTTGAATCGTTGTAAATCGAGGCTTTGATTTTAATTGAGTTGATTATTTAAACGAAATTCGCATCCTTTATACACAGTTTATACGCATACTTGTACACATATTTGTTACATGATTTATAAACTTAAGTTAACTCGCAAATCCTTACTGTGTTTTCATAATTCTTAAACGCTTCATTCAAGCAAGACATTTGGTGATTTAAATACGAAACTTATAATTATTTAGCACCGAACTAAACGATTCACGCTTATTATACACTTCATTTCATTTAAACTCTTAAAAAGTGTTCTTTTTATGAAGGAAAAGTTAGATTATAATGTCCATATGCTTAACATATCAAGCCACCCATTAATATAGGTCATGTATATATAAAATAAAGATCAATTAACCTTATAATATCAATTAATTAACAAAAAAAGAGGGCTGCCATATGTTGATGTTTTGGGCTTGTTTCAAGTTTAACACCAACGAATCTTGTCCAAAGCCCAACCCATTGAAACCCTAATCCCTTCTCTATATAAACCACATTTCCTCATCCATTTCTCACTTTTACAAACCTCCAAACACTTCAAGAACACTCTCAAAGTCCATAATATATTCAGAAAACACTTCTTCAACTAATTCTTCCTTATTTCTTCTTCTAAAACACTTGGATAACCTCTAGGAAGGTTTTAACAAGTTTGCTTGGGTAAACTTAGGTGAAACATCACCATTTTTGAGGTCCAAAGTGCCATAAATTTTCTGCTCATTTTTATCTTTTTATAACTTCAATAATTTCATGTTTTCTTTATGTTTTCTTCCTCAACGATGTTTGCTAAGCCCCATGGATGTTACCATAGGTTTCTATGGAAAACCAAGGTGGAACAATACCATTTTTATGGGCCAAACTTTCTATTTTGGAAGTAAACTTATAAAGTTTTCTTGAACTTGTTTTAATCTTAACAACTCTATGCTACTTATGCCTCTAATCAAGTTTATGGTTAGTGAGCTAGCTAGACTTGTTCCATACAAAATCAAGAGGTATAACATGCCTCTAAACTTGTGGTTTTTACTAAGGTTTCAAATCCACAATGTTGAGCCATCCAAGCTTACAAGCTTGTGTCTGGTGAAGGTGGGATTACATGGAGGCCTTGGCTATCCAACTTTTCAATCCACCCCTCACTTGATGATTTATATCCATTAAGCTACGGTTCACCTTCACTTGAGTAACAAGGCTACGACACGTCCCCAAACGTTGCCATGTTCAGGATGCACCACCTAGCTTGCTTTCGAAACGTAGCTTAGTGAAGTACTTTATTCATACCATCCGGATTGTCCTTGTGGCAATTTGTGTATTGGCGAATCTTACGAAAAAGGTTTAGGACGGTTTATCCTCCTACCTCCATGCATGACTTCTATGACATCCATGACTTATATGAAATCTATGATTATATATGATAAACTTGTAATAATATATGTAAACTATATATGTAAATAATAAATATAACCGAACCTTTGATGATGACCATATGGTTACTTGTCGTAATATTAGGTTATTTTATCTAAGACCTAACCATCGTTACGATTCTATTGGGCATGACTCATAAAAACACAAACACCCTTCGAGGCTTATAATGGCAAAAACGAGCGTTAACATCTAGATAAATATTTTCGACTATCTTACTTTTTGCATACTTTAAATTCCTAAAATTACCGAACTCCATCGTCATTCCAATACTCACACACCTACGTTTCCTTGTGTAGGATAACTTGGTGTTCATCCCCCTAATCAACCTAAACGCTTTCACGGAATTTAACTTGCAAAACCGTGAGTACACTCGACACCCTTTTTACGCTTTACACTTTTTGGGTGCAATATGTTAATCTATCATAAATACACTAAATCACATTTTTATTCTATGAAATCACAAAAAAAAATCCATCATACATGCTATAGTTATGTGATACTTGAATTGTTACTTTGTACATTCTTATGTGATACTAAATGTCATTAACTTGATTAAGCCTCCCTTTACATGTATAGCGTATAGGAGTAACGCACCGCCGTATTCTTGTGGTCAATGTTAAGTTTTAATCTATTATGCGGTACACTAGAGGATTGACTTGTAGTTCACATGCCTTGTTTACATTTATCTCGTATACTAGCTTATCATGTAGATTTGTTTAAATTTTTTATTACTTATGCTATGATACCAAACTTGTGTACTCGTCAATACTTTGTTATTGAACTATACTTTTTAACATATTGCAGGTTGATGAGATTGACATGACGAAAGGATCGGCATAGAAACACGCTTAGAATGCTAAATTATTTAATATGTTTTGTTGAACATGTCTCGTTGTTTCGCATTTGAATTGTTTTGTATTTGACAATTTGATGATTTGAAATGAAATGAGTTGTTTAATTAAATATTGTCACACATAGTGTTATAATGTCTCGAGCAATCTAGTTCGTCTCACTCCGATGTTTCCGCCATCGGTTGGAGTGTGACAGTTTATAAGTGGGAAATTATTGGGTTTGACATGTTTATAACTAGTTTTTGATTGTGTTCAAACCAGTTTCAAGGTATAGGGTTAGAACCCTATGGTTCCAGTCAGGTCCAAGTTGGCTTCATAATTGGGGTTGGTTCGAATTCTAAATTGGTTCTGTTTGCGACCCAGATTTTTTGTGCACCTCTAGTTTGAATCGCATACAAAAATAAATGAATCGATTGATATTTTGAAGTCCACAATGGATATCCTGATAGTAAGATTCTCTCTCTATCCAAGAGGTAGAGGGTTTAAATCACACAAGGTTATATATGAATAGTTCGAGAATAGGAGCCGTTTTAAGAAGAGTTGATATCAATAGTAAATAAATGAAAGATAGTTTAAGGCGTATTAAGCTTTGAGTTTTGAAGTTTATAATATTAAGTTTTTAATAATATAGGGAAATTATTTACAAATGTTCAAAACTAGTAAGATTACCCGCGCTACGTTGCGTGGTTTCGGTCGATATCTATTTTGGTTCAGAATACCAACCGAAAGAAATATGCTCAAAAGAATATCAACACATGTTTTACATCGACCGAAAACATAAAATAAATTTAAATTGAACAGCAGGACTAAATGATTTTAAATTAACTGTAAATGGAAACGTAAATGTTATCTGAAAGGTAACTTTAATGAAAAGGAACCTAAAACTAGAACACTAAACATAAAAAAAAACTAAAAAAATAAAGATAATAAAGTCCAGAAAAAAATAAGAAAGAAACAAAAAGCAAATAGGATAAAAGCACTATCTACATAACTTTCCAATCGTAATTTACATTGAAACGTAGACCAGCTGAAAACGTACATAAAAATAAGCAGGAATACGAATTATCTTTGACACATATTTCCGAAGAAAATTCACATCGAATCATAAACCAACTTGAATTTATATCGACGCGTGCATAAAAATAACACGTAACAAAATTGTTACGGGTGTTGCGGCGGTATCGAAATGTAAAGTGACTCGATTTATAACGTCTAATGAAAACGTATTATATTTGACTCGACGTGTTTTCGAACAAAATTTACGTCAAAACGTAGACCATTTGAACACGTACATAAAAATAAGCATGATAACAGATTATATTTACGCGACTCATTTATAGAAAAAATAAAATAAAATTTACATCAAAAGTACATAATAATAAGCATAAGGAATATATTATATTTGACCAAACTTATTACCGGAAAAAATTTAAGTTTAAACATAAATCAAGTTGAATTTGTATAAACATAAACATAAAAATAAACACGTAAAACCTGATTACAAATTTTTAGAAAATTAAAAAGTTTTAACAGTTAATACTAAAAGTTAAAGAGCAAAGTAAAAAATAATAAAGATAAAAGAAAGAAAAGTAAAAAAGCAAAAAAAAAAGAAAGACAAAAGACAAAAAAAACTAAAACGCAAAGCTACGAAAAGACAAATGACAAAAAAAACCTAAAAAGTAAGACTACGTCAATGAAACTTATTATATTATATAATAATATAATTTATAAGCAAATTAAAAAAGTTCTTAAACTTTTATATCTACGGGATAGATTAATAATATAATTTATAAGCAAATTAAAAAAGTTCTTGAACTTTTATATCTACGGGATAGATCAAAGTGTTCGGTCAAACAAAATTGATGCTTACAATTTCAAATATTAATTTTCGACCTTTTATTTTACATATTATTTCAATCACTTGTTGGTAGATATATTTAGACTTATTTTTTGGAAGAAATTAAAAATAAATCAGACTTAAAAGATTTGCTTGTAACATAATAATAGTATTCGTATACATATATTCCATTTGCCTAACTATGTTACTTTTGTTTTTAATTAATTTAATAATTGTCTATCTTTATGAGGACCATGGTATAAGCTTTAATGATTTGTGAAATAATTTAGTACATACACCATGCAACTTGCATTATAATTGTCCCACGCCCCACCTTCCCTTCCACTTTATTCCATGCATATCCATAACTTATTCATATAAAAAGGCTTCAAAATACCACTTTCTACATCATGCTTTCATTATGCTTACACTATGTTTAATTTTCATAATATTGTTAGCCATTGTTGGTAGATGATTATTTGTATTACAAATAGATCCATTGTTATTTATGGTGTTACTATTAAAGCAATCAAACGTCGATCATGATTCTTTAAAATCGTCCAATAGATTTCCAATTTTCTTGATTAATAGTCGTCTTAGGGCTCAAACATATGAGATAATTTGGACTCGAGCACAGGCTTGTGACTTTTTGTACGTGTATTAATGCTTGATTGAGGTGTGTTACATGAACAAGGTCCTATTAAGACTTTAGGATAGGCATGTATCTCCTAAACATAACTATATCACATTGAGCACCAACATGTTTCACATGAACACAATTAGATTACATATAGTATATACAACCAGCTGAATCACATATCATTTTCAGGAGTTAGTATTTACAACAATTGCAATCAAAGCTAACAACAATTATTTTTTTATGTAAAAATACTAGAACCAACTCACCAAGATTATAAAATTCATTACAGAACTTGTTGGGAATATTTTTAAAATGTCAAACAAATTGTATTTACTTTGGGTTGAGCCTCATGAAAAAAGAGAAACATAGAATTGTTTCATAAAAGTTTGGTTGGTTGGTTGGTTGCATGAAGAGTTGTGGTTGTGAAAAGGTGATGGTTAAAAGGAGCATCACCTCTCATGTGGTGGTTGGTAATGAACCATTGTAATTTTTCATAAAGATACTTATTAAAAGGTCATGAAAACACCTGTATATAAGAACAACCAAACTTCACTCGTTCTATTAAAAGGTGGGGTAAAATTGCTTTCAAGATAGAGATTACTCGTTTTAAGGCTATCAGTTGTAGTTTTGATAGCTAAAGAGAGAGGAGGTTAGGATTTTTACCTAAATAATATCGTAAAGAATTTTAGGGGGCGGCCGCCCCCAAGACCATGAATAGGTCGGCCCTTGCGGTTTTCTTTAGCTGTTATAAATACTTTAGAACCCAATAACCAAAGAATATGCCAAGAAAGCCACTTTTAGGATATTCACATGTGACAAGCAAATGGATTAAACAGGTTTAAGGGATTAAGAAAATCGATCGAAAACGACTAACCCTTCCAAAGCCAAAGGAAATAAAGATACGTTATTTCATTTCGACTTGGATAGTGAACATGAGTGTGTACAACACAAGCGGTTATTGAAAAGATTAAAAAACGAACAAATTTGTGGCAGAAATGTAGACGGATAAAATTTGAGTTTTGTTGAAATTTATTATCGCAAGTGGTATTACAACGGAAATAAACTTACGATATGGATCATATATTCCAACGTCAATTAAACTTTTGATGATTTGCGATGTAATGTTTTTACCGCAGACTTGGTGACAATTTCATGATAGAATACTTCACATTTATAAACTTGTGTTAGGTTACAAACACGGTTAGAGAAAGACCGAAAACAACTTGGGACGAGTAGATTAGGCAGGATTTGTTTCACTTGCATTTTTCTAGGAGTAGGGCTCGGTTAACTGTTTTAGTTTTACATTACGAGCTTAGTTTCTTAATTTTTTTTAGATGGTCTTTGCATGTTATATGTTTTAAAAAGGTACAATATTTGACTAGATGTGTATATCCTAATTTGACTTTTACTTGTGGTTATGACTTTGGAGTTGTGATCTCACTCTAAGAAGTCACTCTATCCCTATGATAGAGATAATACTTGCCTACATCTCACTCTTCTTATATCACATCAATAGCTCCGCTATGATAGGGTTCCACTAGTTATGTAATGTTATTGTAAAACCTTGTCTCAGAAATTACGTTGGTTAAACATTATTTACATTTTTATGCAATCCAAGTCACATATAAATTTAGGTTGGTTTTATATTTAATAAGACTTTATTAGTTAACTAGAACCAATGCGTATAAATACCCTAAATTTTTTTTCAACGGCAGATCAACCATGCTCTCCTATATTTACATAGTTTGAACTTAGTATGAATCAAATCTGATACCTCCTTAGGAGGAAACCACTTATTGAAAAACCTACTGACCAACTGGGTTATACCATATTGACACCCTAAATAAAATAAAGGTTTTAAGTTTTTTTATTTAATTTATTTATTTGGTAAATTGGGTTATACCATATTGGCACCCTAAATAAAATAAAGGTTTTAGTTTTTAGATTTATTTTATTTATTTGGTAAATATATGTTTCCAAAAATAAAGTGTTAATTTACTTCACAAATAAATAATCATCGAGATTGATTTCAAAATTTTTTGTAGGATTTACCCAATATGGTTTAGAAGAAATCCCAAAACAACGTATTATTTAGACCTATTATTAAAAACAATAAAAAAGGTCATGCTCGTATTTATAAACTTCAAAAGAGGAAGGATATAGCTACTATATAATTTTATTCATTTATTTATTCATTGGTGGAGCGATGAGAAATATATAATTTTATTTATTGATTGGTCAAGCGATGATAAATAACCAATGATAATATATAGACACACTCGTCAAAGATTTTAAGGCCAAATGGTACAATAAAATCATGATTATAAAAAGAAGAATGTTTTGCTTTGGACTAATATTAAAAACGGACGAGGAAGTAAAGTTGATTGAGACCATAACATTGTTTATAGCAAAGGTGTGTATAGTGGATGACGAGGAAGATTCTCCACCCTCTTAACTAATTATATTCTTTATTTTTTCTACTTTTTATTAATATTTTGTTAATTATGACATAACCATCTATAACGAGGCGTCCATAGATGCCTCTGGTGACTCGAGAGCAATACTAGTAAACAACAAGAGTGAGTAAGCTAGTCAGCCGATGAAGGGTGGTCGGAGCATGCATACCCTTTCTACTAATTATAAAAGAAATGTTTATATAGTAATTATATACATGTTACTTGTTAGTCATACGGTTGCATGAGAGGAAAATGATTGCCATTCATCATCATGGTATGGTCTACCTGCTTTCAGTTGTTTGGGGAGAAAAAGAAGTGGCACAGAACATATCAATTAAACCAATAAAAGTGTAGGTGATAAAGGTTAATTATTTATTCAACTTTGGTTTGAGGGGCAAATACTTGATGATTGAAAGTTTGATGTTGAATGTATAAGTTTAAGTTTGACGTTGGATGTATAAGCTTAGGAATCTGCTTATCATTAAAAAATGGGAGAATGTTGTGTAAGTGGATATTCTTTTTTATATATGTCAAAATTATTATAACCCAATATTTAACACAAAACATTTTCCTTAGCAATCAAAAAACTATTTCCATAGACAAAAACCTTAAATCAATCCAGATCTCTCATGTAACTTCAATAACTAAAATACTACACACATTTTCAGCGAAGCTTGTCTCTTCATCGTCATTCCAGACGTTTTACTCTCTTTAAAAAGGATATATATATATAGGATAGGGTTCTAAAGTGAACACTAGGTTGAGAGTGAATTGTGTGAACTAATCTGAGTCATTGGATTATATCATCTAGAGATTTTTAAACAATGGCAAGATTGTAATTATAATGTTGTAACTTTCCTTTAAATTAATTGACAGAAGGGTATTTGTCTTTTGTAAATTGCATTTATTAAACAATATAATCAAAATTCCTAAAATCTTGCTAGTTTCCGTATATATAAGATACACAGTTGTTAGTATATACACATGTGTACAGTCTCGATAGTATCAATTTATACAAGATACACAGATGTTAGTTTATACACATTGTACAGTCTCGCTAACCATCAATTTATACAACATACACCGCTGTTAATGTATACACATGTGTACAGTCTCGCTAACTATCAGTTTATACAAGATACACAGTTGTTAGTTTATACACATGTGTATAGACTTTTTATACATTTGTATATTTTGTAGTTCACGACCTAGTTCCATCAGGAGTTTCATATACGGTTTGAATCCGGGAGGGACAGTTGGTGTCCAGTACTTAGTTCCGTTAGGAGTTTCATATACGTTATTAGTAACTGATTCTACACGAGTTTAAAATAATGGAGAACTAATTAAAAATGTGTGTGTGTGAGAGAGAGATAATTAATATATGAGAAAATTAAGGGATTTTAATTAAGAGAGAGAGAGAGAGAAAGTTAATGTCAATCTTACCCTTTTAATCAATGATCAAGATTAGTTCACTCAGTTCATTTTCAAAAAGTTTTTCACAAATGATCCTAATCCTATATATATATAATATATATATAGGGTAAGGATCTAGAGTAAACAATATTATAAGAGTGAACTGAGCTAGACCATTGATTTTCATCATCCTAAAGTTTTGATTAGTGGTATGATTGTAATTATTGAGATTTGCTTTTTAAAATTTAATTAAAAAAGGTAATTATGTAATTACATAATGGGTTAGTTTTTTTAAAACTGGACACATGAAAAGTTGCCATATATTTCGTCAGTTACTTCCTCCTCCAAAGTTGCCATATATTTCGCCAGTTACTTGGTCCTCCAAATTCGCATATATTATCTAATACACATGTGTACTGTATATTATAAACTGGAATTCTACAGCAAAGCTGCAACCTCGATTTATAGTAATGCAGTAACTTTACCATGTTACACATGTGTACTGTATGGTATCAACTGAAGGTTTGCATCAAAGTTGAATACTCGCATGTAATAATGCAGAAACTTAAAATTATACACATGTGTACTGTATGGTATCAACTAAAGGTTGACAGCAACGCTGCATCCACTTATATAACGTCATCATCATCTTAACAGTATACACATGTGTATTAAATAATGCATATACTACGCAACTGCATCCTGATATGTAATAATTCATATACTACGCGACTATACACATGTGTACTGAATTGCAACAACTGGACGTTTACAACAAAACTGTATAATCACAAATAAAAACCGCAAACTACAATTATGTGGAAAATAAACGAGAATTGATATGTACCATTAAAACAGTAAGGCACCTATGGAATTGGAAGCAAATTCCGTTGTACAAATATGTATAAACAACTATTACAAAAAGTCTGTAAGATTTAGAAAGAAAAAAATATGAGTTGTACATATGTATATAACATGGGAATAATATAAAACCATGAAAGTTATGAGTATTGTTATCAATATAAGTCTATGGATATAAGCATACAACATCATCCTTTAGATAAAACATAATACAAACATCCCAACCATCTGTAATCATGATGACAAAAACTGCATACCTAGAATACATATACAGAGCGATGAAATCAGCATGAAACAAAACCGAATACGAACACATGACTGTTAATTGGACTATTGTGGTTGTTATATTGGTCGTCGCTAGTTTGGTTGTTACTACTTGAGTCGACCATGAAAGATCATGAAGATGAACTATATGACGTTCAAAGAAAAAATACAGAATGATGAAGAACTGCTCGATTGAAAAAAAAATCTGATGTGTTTTATCCGACGATTATAATATAGATTTTGTTTAGATTTAAAAGATATTTAGAATAATCACAAAAATAAGAAAATGTAACTACTATGGATTAATTAAAATAGTAATCAATAATAATTTAATGTATAATTACAATCATATCCGTTATAACTAAAATAATAATCAAGGGTCAAGATTAGTTTACTCAGTTCACTTTCAAGAAATTGTTCACAAATGATCCTAATCCTATATATATATATATAAATATATATGAAGGTTTAAATGAGAACATCCAATTTTGTGAGAACCATGAGAACAAATCTCAGCCACTCATCTTTATTCCTTGTGTTTTAATGAAAAGGTTAATTTGGTAATTATACACTGCCCTTCTCCATGTAAACTCAACATCATTAGAACACAAATAAATGAAGTCACGCTCTTACCAGATAATGAAACCACCCTCCTTTTCTTCAACAATTTCTTCGATTGTTCGATTTCTTCATCGATCGATTGATGGCAGGGTTTTTTTGATACTAGTCATGCGTATTAGGTGATGGAGTTTTTTTGGAGGTTTTTGTTTTTGAGTTTTGACAATAATACTCTTTTAGTCTTTTAATTTAGGTTTCCTCCTTATTTTAATCCATCTAATCTTAGCCCTCAATTTAGAATGATCTATGGATGAAAATTGTTTCCTAGCGTTCTCACAAAAATCTTCGTTCTCAAGATAACCCTCCCCTATATAGATATATTATATATATATATATATATTCTCTACAAATTGCTGCTATTATGGTATTGTTTTAATGATGTAGATTATGATATTGTTAATGCTAGTATAGAAGCATGTGATCAGTATACTGAGATTCGCTGTAGAAACGTTATTTTGGTTACATATCTTATGAACACAGTGTTCTTGTTCATATCGAGTACCTTTTATGAAGATATAAGCAATGATATGATTAACCATGTGTGTAACTAGAGAGTGGCAATTTATATACTAATAGGGGTATTTAATATAGTATTTTTCTCGTGGTTTGACTTTCAAATCATTGTTTATAGTAGTTGATCGAACAAACAGAAAACAAAAATCTATTATAGCCCTTCAGTTGAGTTTTGATTCGTCACAAGTTAAACCAGTTCTATTCCGTGGCAATTCTAGAAATAGCAACACACTCATGTGGAACAAACATGAGTGTAAATGTATTTTAAAATATGCAGAATAAATTAATATGAATGTAGGTTAATTTCATGCCTCAAGATCATGGATTCAATAAAATTTTATCCAAAAACTCTAATACAAGCGATCATGGAAGTAATCAGGAGCGGATTTAGGTAATGAAAACCGACGTAATTTGATATCTATTTGAAAATTGAAAACCTTATCAGACTAAAACACTATAACAGTGTATATTTTAGATGACAACATGGAAAGCTAAAAAGATAGAGAACTTTGGGACTGTGTAATTGTTATAAGCATTTTACTATGAGTTGTATTTGAGATATTAGTTATGTAACAACATTGTGTGTATTTTCTCGCCCTAAGTTGTATATTATTATATTATTATTAATTATTATTATATTTTATTGTTGTTGTTGTTGTTGTTGGAAATTGGTGATCCAGACTGACGTGGTAAAACTTTCTTGAGGGCTCAGACATCTAAAGATCAAAACATGATTTACACGTTAAAAAGAAACTTTTAAGAACCGCCACTATACGGGTGGTGGGAGTCGGTTTAGGATGGATACGGGATGGGGCGAGCAGGAAGGAAAGCATGGTGAGGTGGAGCCGATGTGATTGTGAGCAACATAAGGAAGCATGTGAATCAAGACGGTTGTCCCGAAGCGAAAAGAATCAAAGAAGAAAAGAGACGTAGTGGGTTGGAGCAGCAGGAACACTTGTGCACCCCATCGGTAGTGTAGCGAGATGGGTGAGATTTCTTTACCGCCCTGAAGCCACTCCCTACCCTCACGCTCTAATCGTAATTGCATTTATAATAGTTAATCGAATTTAAGATGGATTAGGTTTGTTTAATACGATGAAAAACATATATTAAAAATGAGAGAAAAAGAAGGATAAAAAGAGTATGGACCTAGAAAGATTCATTTGAAATATTGGAGAAAAAGCATAAACATCTTTTTTAAAGTACCCTTCTTGCACTTTAACTCAAACCAGAAAACCAAATTATTCATGGTGAAGTAGCACCATCATCTGCATATTATTCGAATTAATTATTTATATAACAATGATATTTGAATAATTTGTATAATAATTTGGATTAAAAGCTTATAAAAAACTATTATATATATTAAAACGACCTGAAAAACATAGTTCAGGACAAACTATGTGTATTTCGTTTGAAAGAAAGGAAAGAAAAAAAAAACACCTATATATTTTTTTTGTTGGATTTTGTGAATTAAGTTTCTTTCTGTTGCCGAAAAAATGAATAGCTTAATTAACTTTGTAACAAAATGTATTTGTTAAAGAAGAGTGGTAAACTTGTTTTTTTTTTTAACTTCATCAATATATAAAGTTTTATTCGATATTATTTGCTTTATAATTATGCATAAGAAATCATCAATTTGTATATTAGTGTGGAAACTTCCAAATTAATCTTACCCAACCTAAATTGCTTTCACTCAAGCTAATAATTAGTTATAGTTATGTATGACAATCTTCTATGTAGAACTTATGCATTTAGAACGCACTGGTGGTAATAAAAATTCGGCAATTCCTTATGAGTTATGAATCCAACACATGTACACTTCACAACCAAACTGAGATTTGGCCAAGTTGTTACGATGTCAATCAATTAAGACAGTCAGATTCTTTGTCAAGAAGCGTTGTTGGCAAATAACTAAAAACTTCCAAAAACGAAACAAAAACTAGTCATGTTACCATCAATGTTGTTAACACATTCACATCCTTGTGGTGGTCCATGACTAATTCAAGATTATAACCTTTAAACCATATTAAATCCTTTCATTCATGTGAATAAATACAACTGATAACCATCAGAAAATCCCCTTTAATGTATACTCTTGTACAAAGCAACTGCTTTTGAATATTAGAAAATGATGGGACTAAAAGCAAACCGACCATTAGGACATCTTTGCAGTCTCTACATATATATGGGTCTTTTCATTTTGTTCTTATTTGAAATCTCCTTTCACTTGCTCCAATGTGTATCTTTATATCATCATGAAAGAACCACATAATAAAGATGAAAAAAAAAAGCAAAGCAACTTGATCTTGTTGGCCATAGCTACCTTCAACAATGTTCTTCATAAAAGAAACATGTAACAACACTTCATGGATGTACCCTTTTAGTTACCTACTTACCATCTGCATACATATATACAAAAGAAGGTATTTTCTTTTTGTCAAAAAACAAAACCAAACTTACACTTTTTGATGATACATACATATTCTGATGATATTCATGTATGTTATATATTATTATTAATTTGACTTTGCTTTAAACAAGTTGATTATGGAAGATTCAAAGTAGTCAAGTACCTTTTCTGTCACAAAGTCTGGTTAAGCAGGAAAGGAAAACAATCATCACTGCAACTCCAGCTATAATTCCAATAATTATTGCTAATGTTTTGTCCACGTCATCATTATCATCATCTGCATAAATTCACTTAATTTGAATCAATATATAAAAGTTCCATCTGATTCAATTAATCCACACCTTCAGTCTTTGTTAACATGTGTACATATTAAATCTAATACATATAATGTTAGACATAAAGACCTTTGATCGAACAAACAACAGTATACTGAACAAACACGTTCGACTCTTTTGTATTATAATGATCCAGAATAACAAAAACCAAGCCATAAGCAGGCTACAAACTTCGCTATTTACCCCTAACCAAATACAATTCTTATATTAACTCAAACATAATTAAACTAATAAATAAAACCTAACCGGTTAACATACTAAATAAACTAATCATATATCTTTAACTTCTTTAACTTTCACAATATATATATATATATATATATATATATTCCTTAACTAATTAATGATATGGGAATTCAAAAATGAAAACTTCTTTAAACATGATAATATATATGGTTTAGGGGTAGTTTAGTAGATATCTTTACATTAGTAATATACAACACTTTGTTGACAAAGTATTAAGCTCCCATGCATACACCAAAACCTATTTTACACATTATGTTCATGCAAGTAAAAGTATCACAGCCACCACAAACCACCAGCTACGAAGGTGGACGTGGTGGAGTAACCGCTTACCACTTCTCGAGTGAAACCCACGTTCCGAATATCGCATATAACATTTCCCCAAGTACATGTCGCCCCAAGCGGACGTCGCACACTCTGATTTCAACCGTCCGCTCGCCTCTGAAAGACAATCTTGACACTCACTCAAACTCAAATCTTGTACACACTGTCCCACACCCTGCATACTCCCAGACCCACCCACCCGAAAATACTGCCCGTTCACCGCCATATACGCCAACACAGCATCTTTGCGCCCCAAACTATCTGAATTGTACCCAACTGAGGGCCCACACTTCTTAAACACCTCAGTCTTGTCCTCCACTCCTAAAAAAGCTGAACTGTCAAATTTCACAAAACATCCGTCTAGTTGCATGGCCCCACACTCGACCCGGGGCATATTACCCGAGTCGACTGACAGCATGGGCCACGCAGTCTCTACAAACGGATGTCGTGAGGTCTCCGCGGCATTGGAACAAGCCATAGACAATGTCGGATTGGGTGGAGCCTGGGACTGAGATTTTGAAGTTGTTGAAGGAGGAGAAAGCAGCTGAGTTGACTAGGGAAGTGAGTACTGAGTTTACATTGGACTCGTAGGGCGAGCCTGGTGTGAAGTGGGACTGTGAGCATCCTCCATAGATGAATGTGTCTGTTGCAGGGGATGAAAGGTGGAAGAAGAGGGGGAAGATGAGGGATGAAAGTAGGAGAGTTTGTGGAGACATTTTTGGTAACTTTTGTTTGTGAGAGAGAGAATTGTGACATATATTTTTGTTGTGGAATTGTAGGTGATAGGCAATAATTGAGTGAATGTTGGCAGGGGTGATTTTGTCATAATGTTTTATTGTTTAATTATAAAATTATAAAAAACAAAAGAAACATATGATTAAATTTGTATTATATATCCATCAATCTTGCACTCAAAATAAAATGGGTGAGACCAAACAGTAAGCATACCCCATGTATGTTTAGGGCAACTCATTGGAGAAAAAGTGTAGTGATGATTAGATACATTCAGTATGAACCGTAGTCTCGTAGGAAAGTGGGTACATTTAGCACAAATTTTCAGTTATTCTCAAACGTCTTCTAATTTTTTTGTGACTATAACTAGAAGGAAAGAAATATATTAGAACTACTATTAAGTGTTCGTACACTTTTAAAATAGACATAGATTTACATGATTCAGTTCAAAATCTATGGTTTGAAAAACCAGGTTTAACTCTTTGGTTCATGGGTTGAAACTTGGAACCGGATGTTTAAACCAAATCAAGCGTTTTGATTTATTATATGTTTAACCCAACCGGATTGGTTTGTCTTTTTGGCCGCCCCAAGCAACCCAACCCAACAGAATTGGTTTGTCATTTTTCGAATCTGAAGTTAACGTTCCACACTAGAATTATTGTCGAAACTATAGAATGTTACATGGCAAGTTACCAAGTTCTGTAATTTATCTAAACTATTGGTGTTGCCTTTATCGATAAACAAAGGCAAATTGATGGCTTATATTATTAGAATTCCAAACTAAACTTGAGGGAATATTGGTCTGTTATAAGTGATCAAGTACTGTAGCAAGACCAACGGAAGGAAAATCATTAACATCATGCATCGGCATTAAACACACCTCATCAAAATATAAATTAATTAGTAGGCAATGCATTCTTTAGACATTGATCATGTTCAAGATTACATTTAATTAACCAATATTCAATCTGTTTAACAGCCAGGGTTCGGTTAATTTAGGTAAACTATATACGTAATAATCACACCTAACATGCTTTGCTTACATAATACACAACACCTCAACACTAGTCCCTTCGGGTCCACCCTCCCATCATCATTTCCTGCAACAATACCAAACATGGGAACAAGAAAAACATTTACGCCATGCATTTTCACGTTTTACCGGTAACATAACAGTTGACACATAAAATAAATAGAAATAACAAAAGCACCTTCAGGAGGCTGAGGGGAGTTTTCGGTTTTGTGGGGAGGTCATTTCCTTTTCGAGTTGAGTCAATATGGTTTCCATCGTGTAATCTCGTAGCCAATCAGCAAGCATGGGGAAAAGAGACGGTTCCACCTACCAAATTTACACCATCATGAGATTATTATCATCTAAATTCTAGATATTCAAAATTTCCTGAAGAAAATAGTACGCACCACACCCGTCTCCTGGTTGACACAGCTCATGTTTATGCGTGACTGAAACTTCACAGTCGGTGGTTTTTCTGGATACTCGTGGCCGCAAAATAGTTTCAGCTGATAGATGCGCCCTTCATGAACAGTCTGACATGTAACCATCAATGAGATTAATAAAATAAATATGTGCTTAATGAGCATTTGAAATTTGACATGTGACCAAAGGTCCAAAAAAATGAAAATTGAGATGGTGGAAAAATGTTTTGAGAAAACTTACATTAGGAGGACCGATGATAGTCCCTGTCCATGATTGCATGTATACGTCATCAGCATCGTCCATTCCGTAGCTCACAGTACCATCACGATTCCTTTTTCTCCTCTTTCTAGCTCTTCTAGTAATCTAAAGCTTCTGGGAACTAAATTGAATAGAATATATGTCAAACATCATGACCAGCTGAAGTGACATAATATTTCACATAAAAATAGCAAAATAAATATTATCTAATTTTCTAATAAAATGATGTAGATACTAACAATATGCTAATATACAGATTCATGCCAAATATAATTTAAACATCCATCTGATGCACATAGATATTAGATGCAGGTGAAAGTGTATCAACCTTGTGCTAAAAGGAATGATTATTTGATAAAAGTATATATATTAGATGACTGTAAATGGTTGACAGCAGGATTGAACAAAATGGAACTTTTAAGTCTAAAATAGTTATGGACTTAACCATTACGAAGACACCTTAAAGTTTTAGTTTCTTGCTTGTACTCTGGTTGCCTTTTACCAGTTTTCATTCTAATCTGTTGCATACAACCCCGTGTTTCTTTCATGAAATCAATTTAGTGCTTTCTCTGCTTAATCACAAAAGCTATTTTGTTCCCTTTGCCTTTCACAAGATGTTGATCAAAGATACGATATTTACTATACCACAAACCTCTAATTCCACACACAGAAAACACACACCCTCATACTCTTCCAAAGTTCCAATTAAACCATCCAATACTTCCTCCCTTTCAAAAAAAAAATCCTGACCGGATAGATGGCTAGATTCAGGCCCATTATGTGACCGATTCCCAAACTTGTTTGCTTTGGAAATGTTCAAACACTGTAAAGTGGGAATGTAATATTAAACAGGAGGGAAGAATGATCTGGAGCTGGCGATGGAGAAGGAACAGCTTTAGCAGGGAGGAAGAAAACAAATTGCAGCAATGCATGCTTTTGCTGGATCAAGTTTGTATTGCGGACCGTTCTGACAAGGCGACAAATGAGAATGGCATGAGGCAAGACCGGTACATTCTTGCTTAAACAAATCAAGAAAGATATTGAAGTCAAGGCACAACTCAAAGCAATCAGGCGCAGATATGGAATAACTGGATACCATTGAAGGTAAATTATTTTAGGTGGAGAGCATTAATTAACCAGTTACCAACTATGGAAGCACTTTCGATCACCTCATGGTATCGTGAGGATGGCAAGTCATACTGGGTGCAGATATCTGGATGGTGTAAACACCTCACACAGAAGATATGCTACTCGATTAAAGAAGTGTTAGAAACCCCCAACGAACTAAACTTATCGCCCAAACATAAGAAGATGTTGCAGGCAATATTTCCCACATCCTATTGGTGCATGTGGCGGGTCAGGAATGATAAGTGTTCAATAATAAACCAACCTCGATACACAACACAAGCTAATGGAAAACATCAAGGCGGTTTCTTTCCAGTAGGTAAGATATAGGGCAAACCTTACTATTTTAAAATAGAAAGATTGGTGTAACTTCAAATTGAACCCTCAATTATCATAACTTTACGTTTGTACTTGCGTTTCTAGCTTCTTGCTGGTCTCGCTTTTTTTCTTATTGAAAATACCCACCGTACAAAAAAGTAAAAGCCTACTACTAAGGTTTAAAACAAATGCGGAATGTAACTGTTCTGATTGAACAAAAGGTAACTACTTTATCCTTTATAAAATCTATGCTTTGGTGAACATTTATCATCAACAATTAAAAAGTAACCCTTTGCCTGGAACCAAGGCTTTACCATCCACTAATTAAAGTGCTACAATGTATATATGTATACACTTGCACTAGAAGACTTGTATGTGTTCCATTTCATAACTAACATCCACTAGCAAACCACTCACAAAAGCATATTCTCAAACTATATGAATCTCAAAAACACTGTTGAGTGTTGAGCTTTCCAAATATGGTCCTTAACTTCCCATTACAAGCAGACCACAATACGCTTTACAAAACTATCCTTTAGCACAAAAGAACACCACCTACAATAGCCTTTGTGCACTAACCCTTTCACAATTTTTCCTATTTACTTCTCCCTCAAGTAAAGTACAATGTTATTAGCATTTTCACACCAACAATAACCAGCTTACATCAAAATACCAATAACAATAGCCCTAAACTCCAATCAATCAAGCAAGCTATAACCTAGCAAATAGCAACAACACAAACAAAAATAAAAACCATACATATGAGATAATCATAACCATAACAAATAGAATTTGAATCATCTTATCTATAATACTACCTTGTAACAGAACTCTTTAGGGCAAAATTGGCATTTCACTTAACTTAAACTTAAACACCTACTAGGGGCATTTTTGGTATTTAAAACGCATTATTACTCATGTTATTACTAAATCAGAACCTAACAGAAACCAACACAATTGATAAACAAATAGAAAGCAAGTACAACAGTGTAAATTGTCTTCGACTCCACAAAAACGCGCTCTGATAAATAATAAACCTGATTACTTCGATAATAACCATATAATACCCTAACCTAACACATCTAAAAATATTCTATAACCTAAAATCTAAAATACAACAGATTAAACAAGTTAAAACCACATAAAATCAATTGATCTCAAACAAACAATATATAATCAGATCTAGAAGCAACAAATTACAAAATCGCATAATCATAACACAGGTTACGAGTGATTGGAAGTTTACCGATGACCGTTGATCCTTCGGATCCCATTTGTTGCTGCGATTGAGTGCACGCGCCTAGGGTTTCGGTGTCCGAACTAAACCAGTAAGTTTATTATTATTATTTTATTATTATCAAGTTTTCAAACGTGTTTTTGGCGAATTTATGCAAAAACCATTGGAAACATAACAGCTAGATTGTTTATACAGTAACTGCAATGCAATGCCTTCCCCTGTGGCTTTCAATAAAAATAACACAACCACAGAGACCAAACATCTGGACTGGAGAAACATATACCTCCAACGTCCCACCATGGAAATGGGGAAAGATTTAAAAAAAACCCAATACCTACCACCCATATTCATAGGTTGAAGAGAAAGAGTAACATCTACGATATACAATTTACACTTTATACCACTTCAACAAATCACATTTCATGCTTATTCTTCATAGATGTAGTTGTCCCGGGCCCTTTCGAGATGATCTTGAAGGTGGCCTGTTAATCTCTGGCACACCCCTCACTTCTTCGGCTTTTTGGACCTCCTGCACATACATCAACATAAGTAGCAACGTAAACACGTGAGACTGACTCGTTAAAAGCTCGAATCAGTTAAACAAGCTGAAGATTATACTGAAGCTAATTTAAGAAACGAGAATATTATTTATATATGTTTTATCTAATATACACACAATAATTGTTATGGGGAACACTAAAAAAGTGGAGAACCGAGGGACACATTCCAGTGGCATTGGAACCGGCTAGTCGAACCCTAACAGGAAACTCTAAACCCTAAAGCTAAAGCTAAACCGTAAAATCTAAAGTATAAACCCTAAAGGCTAAACGCTAACTCTAATGATAAACCCTAAAACTAAACCATAAAGCAAAACCCTAAATACTAAAAGCTAAACCCTAACCCTAAAAGCTAAACCCAATCAGAGTTGGAATGAACCAGAGTTCGTTTGAGTCGGTTCCCCACCTTTTTAGTGTTCCCCATTGAACCTCCCACTAGTTATAGCAAGGTTTTCATATAAAAATGGTGAAGAAAGAAAACCTTTGCGGAAATGGGAATGTTGCCGGACAGTGTTTGTGATTTTGAATGTAAGTGATGCTGCTGTTGCGTGTGTTGAAATCGTTTCAGCCAATATTCAAAATCTATTCCATTCTCCCCATTCATGCTACCATCTTCTGAGATATGATTCGGTTGCTCCTTGTTGAAGGAATAAGAAGGTACTGTCTTTAAACGAGTCCTTAAAATCTTAAACGCAGCACTTTGCTAAACATCATTAGCACCACGAGTAGAGGTCAGATGATGTGAACTTAATCACTTATAGATCCAGTTTTGAGTTGAATTCACTGATTAAAATTTAAACTAACCTGAGGAAGTAGCATAAGAAGACCATAAAGAGCTTTTAACAACAGTATGTATCTTCCAGGTTCAAGAAGCTGCATGTAAACAAAGAAAAACTAAATTAGTCTAAAAAACACCCAAAAAAGAGCTCATGAATGTTTCTAAATAAATAGAGTAAATCGCATTTTACACCCTTTAACTTTGAGCCAAATTGCAGGCGTTGTCCTTAAACAAACGAAATTACACTGGATGTCCTTTATGTTAGCGTTTCTCATCAGACACTGTCCTTTTTCCCTAACTCGGTTAATTTTTTCTGTTAACTCTTAACACATGCCACTCACATGAGGGCATAATGGTCATTTGCACTTGATAACTAAAACAAATTTAAATAAAATTAATATATATTAACAACAAAATAAGTTAAAATGGCAATTATTCCTTCATGTGAGTGACACGTGTTACCTGGAGTAGGGTAAAAGGACACCGCCTGATGAGAAACAGTAACATAAAGGACATCTAGTGTAATGCCGTTAGTTAAAGTACAGCTCCTGCAATTTGGCTCAAAACTAAAGAATGTAAAATGCAATTTACTCTAATAAACAGCAAACAGATCACCTGTAACCTAAGATAAGCAAAAGTCGGAGTCTCCAAGAGGTGAATCAGTTTGTCCAGCTGGACTAAAAATCTGACATTGATATCTTCCTCGGTTAGAGATTGAATGACTGCACTTGCATGTTGGTAAGCCTGTAAAATACCAAAAAACAAAGTGAGAAGAGAACTCTATTTAACATGAATAATATTCATACAGATTATCATACAACAAAAAAAAATTAAAGGGCTTGCCTGTGCTAATAAGCAGAGACTTATTATGGCCATTGATGAATGGCTCCATGAAGGATATAGTGAAAGAAAGAAGTCTTTCCCAGCAGCATTAACAAGAGACAGTTTTAAAAGATTTCGTAGGTCAGATAACTCAGAAGACGTAAGCAGAATCAGATTTAATGCCTGAAATACAGAACACGGCAGGGATAGGTTTAAGAAAATAGAAGCTGCCGATGATTAATTGTTCGTTGTCAAGTTGATATGATACATGTGTGTATGTATATATATATATCCATGTGCCAGTGTGTTATACAAGAATATAACAGAGATGATAAAAACCTGAACCATAGTGGATGCAAAATCCAGGTCTGCTTCCCCCTCAAGAATCGTAGAGAGCTCCCGATAAACTCTTTCAGAATTTAAAAGCACACAAAGTCGACGAATAATTAAAGCACCTCGCCTGAAGAAATAAAAAGAAAAATAAAAAAAAGTAGATACATATATTTAAATAAACATATGAATATAGATCACCTTTCCAGAGAGTGTGATCCGTCTGGAACTTATGAACTAAGAAAACGAGAAGCTGTCCGAAGTTATACTGGTCTTTCGCTATGGCAGCATGCACCTCAAGCACCAGGAGCACTACCTATAAAAGCACACCATAAAACATTAAAAAAGCTTATATATACATGCGATGCATATGTAACAATAAACTGATAAAGAAGCCAGAAAAAAAAGAATACCTGATCAGAGGGATCTGATAGTGACTTCAGAAGTGTGTCAAAAATATCATTCAGAAAACTGAGGACCTGTTTAACACACGAGATTACATATGAACTTGTTTCCTAATTTGTAGATCTCTAAAGTTGATATGTGTTATGAGTTAAGACCAAAGTGGGCACACGTTAACCTAATGTAAAACGGTCCATTTATTGAGTCCAGAACACCAAGAGCCTAAAATATAAGAGGGTATATAAGATTTACCTTTTGTTGTGGCAAATTTTAACTGTGTTGGAAATTAGACCCCAAAACAACACTTGAACGAACGGTTTTGTGATCAAACCAAGATCACGACTCTACCATTTTTATTGAATAAACTTGCAAACTCGATACATCAAATAAATAACCCTAGCCATCTATTTATACGAAAATATTAACTTACACACCAACACACCTGATTAGACTCAAATTAGGAAACCAAATAAACCTTGATAAACATACCAAAATAAACTATTCCTATCTTTTGACTCTTTTATGGTTTTGACTCTTTTGATGGACAAACTAAATGAATATAAAATCATAAAATCTAAACCAAAATGGCAACACGCATGACGCATCCATATAATGATATTTAATGTTACCTCTGAACGATGTCTATTTAAAAGAGTTGAAATCCAGTGCAATGATTCAATTCGAGTAGCCTCGTGCTCACTTGATAACTGCCTGATAGATTGAAATAATAAAACAATAGTCAAGACAATGCATCCATCACAAATAAGTCTAGTATGTCTTTTTAATTCATAACACCATACTGCAAGCTAACCAAATCACTAGTACAGTAACTTTACTATGATATTTGTTATTACGTTAATTAGTTTTTTACCCCCGCGCTTCGCGGCGGGAATGTGATCGTTTTTCTCCACACAAGCGGCTGGAGTTTGGTCATTATTGGTTTCGCTTGTCGAAAAACGTAAAAGCGAACACCGATACCGTTTCCATTATGGCAAAATACCGGTAACGATGTTCGCTCATAAGCAGCGCAACGGTAACGTCGCCCGCTATAGCCCACGATGCCAAAAAATAGCAAAAGAAAACTAACTACCCTTAATTGAAGATCCAATCCTATAATCCTGCAAAATTTTTATCAATCTTATTTTATATAAGCATTTTAAATTTTGTACTCACCATTGTTTCAAAGAAAATATGAAACAAATGGTATTATGTGGCAAATGGCAAAACTGAAAATCAAAGGAAGTTGAAGCGTAATAAATTGGTTACAGTTTGTAGTTAACGAAACGATTTATGCATCACGAAAGGAAAAAGAATAAGACGTGGACCAATATGTAAGTTACATTACATGTGGCCCAATAGTAAAGCCCAGTACTGTAGCCAAGAGGATACCTAAATTGTTATATATATATATTAATGTATATATATATAGTAATATGTTCTCAATAACAAATTATTGTAACTTTAGTGCTAAAGCCGACCTCCTTGCAATGGAGAGAATTGCTCCAACATCAAATCCTTCAGCAGGATCTGCCTGATTTGCACGAAGCTCTTCGTTTGTTTCACGCGCTACCTGATAGTCGTAACTCAGTATATTAAAAAAATCTACAGAATATCATTCCGAATATATAGAAACCAATAAAATGTTAGGTTTCGAAACAAATACTTACTAGACTGAAACAAAATATACAAACTTACAACTCGTATTTTCTCTTCTCTGTCAGCTATGCAGGGTAAGATAGCTCCCAATATATCAGCATAATAAGGTACAAGCTGGTCTCCACCAAGTTTTACAAACTCATTTATCTGCACGAGTAGTTTTCTAGTCAAGCCTCAACAAACATACAAAACAAATAACTCCAAAAATCCCATAATAAATTTCAACTATAAGGTCAAATATGAATATAAATTGAGATAATATCTTTATACTAACCCATGTTATTGCTGTCCAACGAGTAAATTCATCAGGAGCAGCTGCTCTCTGTACAAGTATTTCAGCCATGCGACCATAGTCTACAGACTTCAAGAATAGGATTGCTAGAGTCAGAACTATATATATAATTTACAAAAGATGAAAATTGCAAGTGTAAAATATATGAGAGATAAACATCAATATGGTTCACCGGAGAGTTCTTTATCTCTTGAAGGAACTCTGAAAGTGCTGAATCAGCTTGCTGCCTGATTTCAAGGCTGGAATCACTTAACATGTTAAACAAACCTGAGATAACATCATGCCAGTGAAGTTCATAAAGGTCCGTGACAAAGAACAAGTGAAGTGAGAATTAGCACCCAATTAACTTTAAACTAAATCCGTTTACCATCAAGAAAATCTGGAAGAAAGCCCAACATATCTATGTCTGGAACACTGTCCAATACCGTAATCCATCCCACCAAAAACTGGCGGACGTAAGGATTCAAGACATTCATCCGCTCTCTCAACAACGGTATAAATTCCTCGATGCTGAACTGATCACTCTCCGTAACAATGTCCTGTATCCCAAAAAGCAAAACAGCAATTCAGTAGTTACTGTTAGAGCCACATAAAACATGATCAACAGTGATAACGTATGAAGAGAACACTTGCCTTCACAAGTCTGTCTAAAAGATGGGCAGCGCTTTGTACATTGGGATCTGAATCGGCTGAAAGCTTACACAACGCATCAAATATCTTGTTAAAGTGAAAAATGAACTCGCCTCTAACTACCTGCAAAAGGCATGAGATTAGCTGAAATGTCTTATATCTGGAAAGCTTGAGTGATGAAGTTTAAATTCATTCTCACCTTTGCAATGTTGTATAAAGCTTCACAAGCATAGTAACGAACTCTGCTATCTTGATCAGAAAAAGAGTTTATCACTGGTGGTAGAATTTGCTGGTAGGTTTTTTTTAATAACAGAGAAAAAGGAGAATAAAATTATTAAATTAGCAGTAAAATTATGCAAAGTTCACATCAACTAGTTACTTTTATGTAAGCAAACGGATATAAAATGTGAATGCATTATAGCATCAAGTTACGTGAAATATGTTTTCCATAAGATGACAGTATCTTCTTTTGGTGTTACTAAAATATATGAAAAATAAAGATACAGTAAAATAAGCCACCCATCATGAAGAAAAATAATCCCCTCAACATATTCGTCCTTTTCCATAAAATAATGATCTGAAATAGCATGACCCCTTAAATTAAAGAAAGCCTGATTGTTAAAAAGGTAGTCTATAAATTAGTATTATACATACACAGTAAGGCGATTAGTACATAAACTTGTAATCAAGAAAAAAATTAACTACAATGTACCAACTACCAACCACAGCCGTTTATGCTTCACACAAGTTAATGAATCTGTAATAAGATTAGAACCTACATAGAACTTAATATCTAGGACAAGCACCACTATGTTAGTATGTTATGCTTTCTTCAAGATATTGACCAATATTCTATCATGCACAAAAAAGGCAAAAGAGATCAACAAATCCTACCCTAAAATTATATATCAATATGGTAATATGAAACTAAAAGAAAATTTCAAAAGAATTCGAGACAACTGAAAATTCTTGCACGTTCACATCTAAAAGAGGTGTTGGAACAGTTCAGAATTCAGCTACACACTTTCAAGTAGACTAACGTCTACTGAACTGATAAAAATCACATTTTTTATAATGAACGTCCCAATAAAAAATGCACATACCCATGAGTAAAATATAGAAAAGTTTTAGCATTTTAGGAACCAATTAGTAAATCCCAGTTCCAAAGTAGGTCATTTCCCATCATATTGCTAAAGTTTTTTAATTAGAAAAAGAAAGTCCTACATGAGTGAAGAGACAATAGACATTCAAGAACAACAAAGACATAAACCTCAAGAAAATGCACGGGAAGCTCGCTTAATCAGATACCATTTCAATTAAGTAAAACATTCTGCTTATAAATTTGGTATATAAGATTGATCACATCCAAATAAAGTTTACGTGTTTTATAATCATACACAAATGATCTTCAACGTAGACTTTGGAATGCAAAGTTACTTAACCCTGGAACCATAACTGATTCACCTCTGTAATTAGAAGAACGATTACGCAACTAATTCTAAATAAATGACTTCTTGTTATTTTGGTAATACCTAGTAAATTAATAAATTAGCAAATAGACACAGATATACAAACAAAGAAAAAGTTAGTTGCTGATTATCAATCTAAGTTATTTTATTTTAGATTGTACCAAGTTTTAGAACTACAAAGCTATATTTCCATATAATATTAATTTGTAATATCCAGTAGCTATTGCTTAGTTGTAAATCCTCCTAGAATGCTGTTAGTTTCCTAATTCCTAGATTAGCTGCTAGTTAGTTGCTTTCTTTTTATATATTCCCTTGTATTTATACGGTTGTGATCAATGAGAATAGGCAAGCATTCCATAATATTTCACATTCTTTGGAGGGAATAACTAGAGAGACATTATTCAGTAGCTCACATGCATTTTCTTGCAACATGTTTCTCATTGTCATAATGCGGCAAGTTCACTGTTGTGATACATTGATCTTGCTAGACCAAAAAGATCCTAGATTCTAGTTAAAGTGTAAGTAGTTAATGCTTAGGGGGGCATTCCAAAACTGAGTACTTATAACCACCTCTATGATGTGCCTATATTATAGTTATTCATCAGAGAACACACTCCTCACAACACAGACCATAAATGATCCTAAAGATATGAGCATGCTGCATGACTGTTTGGGCGAAACACAAATCAATCACGACTGCCAAATAACATCTCTACCATCTGACCATCAGCATAACATTAGGTCGCCAATGTGATGACGGGGTGTAAAATACGTAAAGATAAGCAGTAACTAATATAGCATAAGTTTTATTATGACTGCACAAATCCATCTAGTATATCCTTGAAGTTCAAATCCTATACTCATGTCCATATAACATACCAAAAAAACAATGCAAAAAAAATAATCCAAACCTCTAGATGTTGAGCAGCTTCAGAACTCAATCCAACAGTAGCCGCAGCCAAGCCAATCAACCCTCCCTACAAACAAAAAAACATCCGATCACAAACAATGCAAATCAAACCTCGCAACAATTCTCGCAATACCTTGCGGTGATTCGCTTGAGGCGAGTACGTATACTCATGAGTCAACAAATTAATCACAGCAGTAATCTTATCATGATCTCCAGCCGCAGTCAAATTCTTCACGATTCCTTCAACCTAACCAAACACCACAAAACTCACCACCACTATCCAAAATCCTAACAAACACATCACATTTCAAATTCAATCAAAACAACCAAAAATCAACCCTAACCTCAAGCGCAGCATTCTTCCTCTTCTCATACAACTTATCTGATAAATTCCGCAACACCGTGGCCGGAATGGCAGATAAAGCATCGGCCATATCACACAATAATTATAACAATAATAACAATACACAACAATCAATTAATCAAATACGTATGCAAAATGAACAAAAACGAACGATAATCAGAGTCGTTTTCTGATCTTCTCTTGCTGGAATCGGAACATCTCCGTCATGAATTCATGAATTAGAAGTAACGATAACGAATTAAGCAGACGATGAGTGGATTTTTGAGATTTGAAAAGGGAATTGGATGACAGAGAGTGTGGCGGATCTGAATGGAGGATTGAGTGTGTGGATTGGATTGGATTGAAGGGAGAGGGTGGTGGTAGATGCCGGAGATCTGTCGGAAGGAAGGTTGTTTTGGGGGGTTTGTAATGAATAATGGCGTGATAAGTTGGGGGAGTTGATCACACAACTTTGTCAGCTTTCGAGCTAGCCCCAGGGTAGTTGTGTAAGTTTCTTTAATATTTTGTTAGATTTCTAATATGAAAATTCGACTTTTGTTGCTTTTTTTTCTTTAAGTAAACTATAATTTGCATCCTTTAAATAAAGGCCGGTGTCATGGTGAGTTTATTATTAAAATTTTGTTCATTGAGTCTCTTGTCTTGCAAAAGCACTACAAGTTACGTTCATGGCTCTAACTTTTGTTAGTTTGACCTATTTTGATTGGAGGGTAAATTGGTAAATGTAGACGATAAAATCCCCAAATATATGGGTTTTCTTGTTGCAACTCCCAAACCCTTTTCTTATTCATAACACCAGACTCTGAACAAAGCCAAATTCTTAGTCGTTGATGATTGTTGGTTCATGATCGATTCGAGCTGATGGATATGTATTGGCGAATTCGAGGTAATGATGATCATGTTGATCCTGATGATTTATACCGTAAGTTTATTGTTGTATAAAACAGGTTTTATGATGCAAATAGTCCTTAAAAATCACTCATTAATTCTTTGTAAATGTTCACAGCCGATCAATCAACATTTTGTACACTTAAAGTTATCATGGAGGCGAGTTTTTCAGATTATCCCGGAAAAGGGGTATGTAAATGGTAAGATAACTTATGTTGATAAACTCAATACCGAAGGACTGAGTTCTAATGTGTTGGACCAAATCATGAAAGATATTGCATTCGGTATTGATGATGTGTTTTATTACTTTACCAAGAATCCACATGTTTGTTTGGATTTTGCACTTAGGTAGTTGAGTATCGATAGTGATTTAGCCCATTTGTGCGATCTAGCTAGTAAAGGTTATAAGGTTATTGACCTATATGTTGAAATTGGTCATTCAAATATAAGGATGCAATCATTAGACAATGTTGAGACATCACAAAACCATGTTCTAATTGAAGCAACACCTTGTAAGACGGTTGCTCCATCTAGCATTGTGACTGTTGAAAATGCAGACTTTATAGAAAGTCAATGTTTTTGTAACATCCGTCAAAACAACCGGGTTAACCAAACCCGCTTCGTTTATTAACCGAACATCCAGTTAAAATTTTCGTTGCGTATTTAATGCTCAAATAAATTTTAAACAACACATAATTAATAAATATATTAGAATTTAAAATCTATAATTGAAAATTTATAATAAATAATGAAATAAAAATAAATTGCTGATGCCGGGTTTCGAACCCGGGTCAGCCGGATAAAACCTCCAAGATTTAACACACAAACATTCAACCACTCCGCCACTTGACTCACTTGTGCTATCCAGTGAAACAAATAACATTTATATTAAACCTCGAAGTTGAATTCTGTCACTCAGCGCGCCCAAATCACTCTCGCCGGAAATCCCGACGATATCGCCAATCATTGACGGTTTCTATTGACTTAACGGATGAATTAACATCAACGTCGGTTATAACTGAAAAACCTTAAAGTCACTCATTCAAATCGTCAAACCATAACCGAATAATTTTGAATTCGAAACCGGAAATGTAATTAAATCCGAGTTAATACTTTATTCATCAGTTGAGCTCGCGAGTTTATCAAACTTACACTCTCCAATTCGCTCAGAAAACCTCGCCGCAAGTCGCCGGAATCCTCTACAAGTTAACCGGAAATTATCGCCGGAAAACCGAATTCATTCCATCCCTTCTGCTTACTCTAAAATAAGATTTTTAGAGCTCATACCGACATCACCCACACTCACCTTAAACTCCCTGAAGAATCTCTGTCGCAAGAAATGCATCGCCGGAATTCTCTGCAAGTCGCCGGAAAACCGAGACTTTCATCAAACCGGTAAATACCTCGACTCTTTCGGTTTCAATCCACTGTTAGACTATTACTAACTTCAATCCATCAACCAGAATCAATCCCAGACGACGTAGCCGGAATATTCTGCTCTCACCGGAAAACCTCTGGAATTTCCAAACTCACGCTGTGAATCGGTATAATCATTCAAACCTTCTGTTAATCCTTGTTTAGTACCCCAATTTCATAACTAATCGAACAAAACTGTTAATTGATTCAATCAGAAGGAATACACAAATCAGAGCCGACGTCCATTGCCGGAATTCTGAGAAAATACAGTCTGATCGGTACATTCGATTCCTTAACTCATTTTATTCATCACATTTCAACCAGTAATATGTTCGATGAATGACTCAATCAAGAACAGATGATTAATCGTCGTCTATATCTTTGAACGAAGAAGATGAAGTCGAACTTACGTATAAGTTTAATAAAAATCATTATATTAACCGGGTTAGACACACAGTCCAGCGGTGGACTGTGTGCAAACGATTAACACACGTCTCGAGTTCGATCCTTGACACAACCTCCCTCACAGAAATAAAAATGTTCTTTTTAAAAACCGGACCGGATCAACTCCTGGAAGATGTTAAATTTAATAAAAATCAGTATATTAACCAGGTTAGACACACAGTCCAGCGGTGGACTGTGTGCAACACTAAACCACAGGTCCCGGGTTCGAGGCCTGTTGTGTGCACCGGTCCGATACAATTAAATCTTTTTAAAAATAAATGATTTCTGATTAAATTAAATAGTGTATAAATATAATTAAAAACAGAAATATTTCGGATTAGACACGTAGCTCAGTTGGTAGAGCTGCGTGCACGCGTACGGGAGGTCTCGGGTTCGAGCCTTACCCGGCGCATACATACACACGATCGAACCGGTCAAACAGTCAACAGTCACAGTCAAACGGTCAATGGTCAACCCAAAAAGTCAAAAAAAATTTATTTTCTTTTATTTATTTATTTTATTTAAAAATCAATTAAAAATACTTAAAAATAATATTTTTAAAGTTAGAAAATTTCCTTGAACTCATAAAAATAAACCGAACAATCCCATTAAAGAACACTAATTAAAAATACTAATCTCAAATAAGAGTTTATTTATTTATCGAAATATTATGTTATTATTTAGGTTAGTTCCCTTGTCGATTAAATCCGAATTCGTGCGCATTCATCATCAATCCAAGAAACGCACCCACTGTGAGTGAATTCTTACAAATTCCCCTTTTTATTCATGTTTTGGGGTGTATCATGTGTCGCGTAAACTAATTCGTTTATTCAAACTCGTGCTATACCATATTATGATCTAAACTTAGAATGTAAATATTGTTTGTTGTTATGTATTACATATTGTCAAGTTGTATGCAAATTATTTGTTAGGCCCATCAGTTCCTCGTGGGAGACGAGTTGAACAACGCGTGCCTTAAAACTCATTCATTAGGCCCATCAGTTCGTAGAACAACGCGTGCCTCAAAACTCATTCATTAGGCCCATCAGTTCCTCGTGGGAGACGAGTTGAACAACGCGTGCCTCAAAACAATATATGGTTGTATGTGTGTGCAATATTTAATATTAAGTGTTTTGTGAATAATTTAACATCTACATTTACTCATATGTGGTTATGCACTTTATTTTATAATCAATTCAATAAACACGTTTAAATGTTTAATAGGATTCACTCGCCAACTTTTTGTTGATCCAAAAACCATTTTTACACATGATACAGGTGGACAGGATGAAGCAAGGAACACATAGGAAAGTGCCTTAGAAGAAAAATAATGAAGCCTAGAAAGATGTATAGAACATGTTGAACTTGTATGATATGATTGTATGATCTCCATTAAATTGTAATAATAAATATGAAACATTATAATAAATGTCATGAGCTTTGATGAAAACCCAATCATGCCCCGATCACCTTTTCCGCTGCGGGTCGGGGTGTGACAGTTTTTCCTCTACAAGCAATCCATTTTGGGGGAATATGAGCCTGCTGAAGCAGTGGATGATACTGAGAGCGATGAAGAAGATGTTGACTATTGCCAAAGAGGATCCTAATAACATAGTGGGTGATTTTGAAGTAGATATGGAGGAGTTTAGGGCTTGTGTTGAAATTGATCTTAAGAAGCCAATGACACAGTTGAGGATGCAAGAAATCTGAATGTTGATCTTGACATTATGCAGGAGACATAAACTGTAATGTAGATCAATTTAGTGACGATGATGATAGTTGCACAGTCTTGGAAAGTGTTGCTAAGAAAATAAGGAAACAGAAAAAAAATTCTGGGGAACTTGACTCATTCTACCCTTTTACGTTGGCTGGTTGATTGTAGACAAGCAAAAACTTAATCAAATGGTCAAGGATTATGCTGTTAGGAGCAAGAGGCAAATATACATATTGAAAAACAAGCATTAAAGGTACAGGATTGTGTGTTCAGGTTCAAACCCGAGTTTAGTTTCAGGTGCAATTGGTGAGTGGCAAAATTGGAATTACGGGGGTCTAGGGTGAAGACATGATAAAAGGCATAGAAAACCTACTTGCCCATTCGTAGTTCAGATCTCAAGGAAAACAAGGGCAGACTCTTGGTGTGTGAAAACCATTCATGGCTAACATCACTGCCTAACCACAAGGGAACCAGATTACATGATTGTAACAACGATGAGGCTGATGACCAATCGAACCCAAAGATGCCTTTGGTAGCTATTCAAGACACAATTACAACAAAGCATCAGATTAATGTTTCAATTCAGAAGGTGTTTAGGGCCAAGATGATTACTACACAACGAATTGTTAGAGACTATAAGGAAAAGTATGATTTACTAAAGTCTTACTTTGAAGAACTTTTCAAAACAAACCCTGGCAGTACAATCAAGATTGATAGAAAGCCATGTTCTAACCCTAGTAGTCCTACCAGACAGTTTAGAAGATGTTATTTTTGTTTGAATTAATGATGATAGGTTTCAAGGCAATTGGAAGAGAAATCTTGGGTTTGGATGCTTGTTTCATGAAAGGTCCATTTCCTGGACAAATTCTTACAACAGTCGGGATTGATGGTAACAATGGTATTTACCCACTAGTATATGCTTTAGTTGGGCTGAAACTTTAAAATCTTGGGAATGTTTTTGGGGTTACTAAGGGACGATCTTGAATTACCAATTTACACCAACTTCACTTTCATCTCAAATATGCAAAAGGTAACATAAATATCCTTTTTTAATCTAGCAATCTTGGTTTGATGTTAACAGTTCCTTTAATGTTATATAGGGTCTTGTGCTAGCTTTGTCAAAGGTTTTCCCCCGTGCAGAGCACCGGTACTGTTTAAGACATATTCATGAAAATATGAAGAAACAATGGCATGGTGACTTGTATAAAAACATGTTATGGGGAGTGGCATGTAAGATCTTTGTGCCATATTGGAAAAATGCTATGGAAGGGGTGAAAAAAGTAGAGCCTCAACTCTATGAAAGGATGAAACAGATCCCACCAAACAGTTGGTTTCGTGCTCGTATCACCGGGAGGGCTAAGATACAAACCTATAATTACCTGCTTGGAGTTCATAAGAGTTTGCATGACCAAATGAACTGTCAACGTTAAGTAAATTATCTCAAAGTTATTGGTCCACTAAGTCCACATGCTACAGAGGTGTTCAACAAGATTAAGGTAGAAGCATCGCAACTGAATGTATTAATGGTTGATGTTAAGCATTACCAGGTTAACAATACAAGATCTGAGTGTGTGGTTGATGTGAAAGAGAAAACATGTACTTGCAGGAAATGGGATTTGACGGGAATGCCATGTAAGCATGCAGTTACTACTATATGGGACATGTCTAGGAATGATATTAGGTTTGGTCTTCCGGAAGAATAGATGTCAGAAGTGTATTGGTTAGATACTTAGAAAAGAGGTTTACGAGAATGTCATTAAACCAATCCCTAGGCCTGACAATTGGAGACCCTCTTGATTTCTAACAACACTGGCTCCTCCAAAATATCACAAGCAGGTAACTTTAGATGCTCTTATAGTTGTTGATGATAAAATTGTACTGATGTAAATGTATTTGTTTGTAGGTTGGTAGGCCCAAGAAGAAAAGAAAGAAGGCATTTGGTGAGGCGATTTTGCAATTGGCGAGAAGATAAACCGTAAGGGCACCACCTCCACAGGTAGCCAATGTGGTAACCAGGGTCACAATATGAGAAGCTGTTAGGGACAAGGCGGGAGCGATGGTCACTAGTCACAAAATGCTACACAGGATGCACCCGGGCAAGCCGAAGTCATTAGTGCATTGTAGGTGGTTTCATCCTGTGGGTTAAGCTTGTTAAGATAATTTGATGTTGGATGTATGTATGTTAACTTGGTTGTAACTTTGGCGACAATTTGTTAGGTGTTAAGACATGTTCTGTATGCTTATGTAGGACAGTTTGACTTTTTTTATGAATTGGTATGTTATAACATGTTTGGTTCTACAATTATTTATGCATGTATATAGGTTGACTATTAATTTGTCAAACAAGAGAACTAATTGCAGCCATGGTTTTGACCAAAACCGGCCAGGCACAATCAGAGTGCAGCAACAACATATGTATATTAAAAATCATGTTGATCATTATAATCCAGCTTCATTCATTACAAAGTCAAAGTACATACAAGGGATCTACTCAAACAATTAAACCAATATGTGCATGTACTACAACCAATTTACAAATTTATTTCTGATGAGCGTGGTCATTTGACCATTTGGAATCAGACGAATGTTTCCTTGGATACGGGTCAATGTACCAATCATCCTCTGTTTCACTCATATAGTCATGCATGGCCATTACTTCCGGGTCATAGTCCCCCGATTCCATCTTATAGTCTTCATTATGGATAACATTTCTTTTCGTTTCGAGTATTTGTATCCTGTGCTTTCAGTATTCCTAACATTGTCATAGTCATCATACCATTCTTCAACGCAGACGTCCCCTCGGAAAAGTTACGTCTTCGACGTCTTCATGTCCAATATCTTCAGCTTCATTATGGTGGCAAGCAGGCTAAATAATACATACAAAACACAAAACCCATCACAACAATCAAATACAACGTAATGATCATCATCAAAACAGATTGAAAAACAATAAACAACTACCATTACACATCCGTTCATTACCAAATTACAATGTCAACATTACAATCGCTTAGATCAACTAACAATTACTAAGTTTCTCAGCCTTTTACATCTGAACATGAACACACAGTAAACAAAGAACGTCCAACTGAACATGAACAACATCTTCGAAACTATCACATCCTAAGCTTTCTTCATTGCCGTTTCGTCTTTCTTTTCGATCAAGCTCAACAATGTGGGAATTACGTTGTCACACCCAAGACAAGTGACTTTATCACCTGAAGCATAGCAACAAAAGAAAAAACTTAGATTTCATGATTTTTCGCCCTTGTAGAACTTTTGGTCAAGCTCCTCCACTCGTCACTTAATGATCCATTCTTATCCGGTTGAAAAATCAATACCAAGATCCTATTTGAAATAAATATAATAATTATACATTAATTTTTAACTTTCACATTAACTATAAATCGACTGCACACTAATTTTTTATGTAAACCGTTTAATTATAAAGTTTTTTTTACAAACTAATATATAATTGCACGTGCTTGACAATTGAATGGTTAGCACAAACATAACTTCATAAATTCAATTAGATTGCAATTGCAACGTTAGAGTCTCGTGTTGTAATTGAACTCACGTAGGGCATAAAACACTTTATTTAATAGTTATTATTTATTAATAATTGATGCACATATTTTAGTACTAGCTTACTAGTTTAATGTGAATTATTATATGTTTTTGTAATATGTTATTTTGGAGTCAAAAGTCCAATATTTTTTCAATGTTTGTTGGTTTGAACCAATCAACATATTCTACACAAATCCATATTATTATATAAACTCCATATTATTATATAAACTATATATATGTGTGTTTTACACAATATGTATCATATATGATTTTGAAAGTGTTATTATGAAGTATAATTATGAAAAGATTGAAAAAAATTATTTTAGTAACTTTGACCCACTCATAATTCACTATTCAATTTTTACTTTTTTGTTTAAGAATCACACCTTACACATATATCAACTCTCAATTCATTTTTTTAGAATTTATCACTTTATTATTTTTTAATATTTAAATTGCAATACATGTATAACTGTTGGATTGTTATTTAGTTTGGCATTAGAGTTGAAAGTATTTCTTTTTTGCGTAGGTCTTTTAATCCTTTATCATTCAAAGTCTAAATTTAGCCACTTAATATTTTCTAATGTGGATGCATGGTTCAACGTTCATACGTCTATTTTTGTTTAGTTTACTATTTCCGTCACAACACATGGGTTCCTAAAATTCTGTACCCAATTTGTTCTGTTTTTAAGTGAAACTTAAAATTCTATCAGTTTGGAAATTAGTAATTATTTAAAGTATTGGCCATCTGACCCAACCATATTCCACCTACAAATTTTGATGACTCACACCAAAGTGCTTTTCTCTTCATGTGTGACACCCTGCCTTTTCTATCCCTCAGAATGAGCAAGATCTAACAAATAGCGATACATTTTAACACCATTAGAAAAATGACTACAGTGGCAAGAATCACCAAACTCACAACTCTTATCTGATATTACATCACGAAAAAAATAATGTTGCCATGGTTATAACAACATGAAAAAAACAATATTGCCATGGTTATAACACGAAAAAATAATACTGTCATGTGTAAAACAACTCGCCGCTACTTAATCAGGTTAAATGATAAACATGGTTGTGAATACTTAATCAGATAAACATGGTTGTGAATGGATGGCCTAGCCTTTAAATACCCTTTCCAAAGGGAAGGCATGCATTCAATCTACCCTATTGCCTAAGAGTATAACCAAGGTGAGTCGTTGTGAGCTACTTGAGATTGATTTGCTAGAAGTTTCAATTGAGTTAAGCTTAAATAAAAGCTCATTTAATAAACAAGTTCAGGACCGAAGCTTGACTAGGTTGACTAAGAGCTCGTTTAATAAACAAGCTCGGACCGAAGCTTGACTAGGCTGACTATGCTCGTGAGTCTCAACGAGATGGTTATTGAAATAAATCGATTCGGTGTGGGATTAATCAACTTCCTTGATTTCCTCGGTTTGGGTGGTTTAACAATTTTTTGGGTGGAACAAAAAACCGGACCGAACCAAAAAGTAACTTTTATCTCATATAATATGATTACATGCTAAATAATATATACGTCTCTCTCACACATATATAGTTGTCTATCATACATTTTATATATGTAAATAAATAGAATAACAATAATAATTAAGAATAATAAACAAGCTGAGCTTAGGGTCGAGCTTGAAAAATTATACGTAAACATAGCTCAAGACTCATACATAAATCTTTAAATGAGCCAAGCTTTAGCATAAACAAGCACCGGCCAGGCTCATTTACACCAATGCTATTATATCTTTCTCGAAATATTCAATAACTTACTCTGGTGTTAACACTAGTGGCAAGTTTGTATCATTTTCCATGTCACACGATTGTTTTGAACCATGGTATGACACGCCAGAACACTTAGTTTGACTTCTTAATCTCGTCCACTACTGGCCATATAGGAGGGCTCCGGTTAACACACTCTTATGCTTTGTTGGTTTCCCATAAGTCAGGACCGAGAATGCGCCAGATGACGCTTCCCATCAACCATGTATAGAACCATGCAGTTGAACTCCATGCTTTTGCAGCTGCTCAAAAACAAGGATGAGGGCCTTGATAGCATTGCTGTTCTAGACGTACCCAACAGTTGGCGAAACCAGGTTTCTTCAAGTGTAGCATTGTTTGATTTAAGGGAGTTCATCAGAGGTGACAAAATGACTAAAATGGGTCAAAAGACTCAAAACAGGTGAATTTAGCATGAATCAAAAGTGGGTTCAGGACTTCAGGTTCACCCACAAAACTTGCGGTTAATTTGATAAAACAAATTTATACACAACTAATACGTTACATATGATTAAAAAACTAGATTATCAGAATACATAATGTGTTAACTAGGATTTGAGAGACAACCCTTATCAGCTACTAAATTTGCAACCAAGAGGCCTTGACTATCATTGCTTTGCTAGCAAAGAGAGAAACATCGCTTGAGAAATCCAAACTATAGTGCCTACATGGCTCATCGGGTGAGCGGAAGACGGATTCAGCGAAACCTTTATTGGCACTGAAACAGAACACGAAGATCAATCAGCACAAGTCAACAGTAGAACTGTCTTTGTTTTCGTTGATTGAAGACCATGCAGAATGACAAAATTGAAAATCTTTTTGACTTCCTGGTTATATTATACAAATAAACAAAAAAAAATTGTTTTAGCTTTACGGGAAATGGTTTAGACAGTTCTATGTATTGTGTGTGAATACACTTTTGAGTATCTTTTTGACTCGCTGGACTAGAGGCAAAAGACAGGCAGCCTAAATCGTCCCCTTTATCCACAGATGGGTCATAACTCTCATCTCAAGTTTGTAACATATAATATACGAGGCATTTTCAGATATATTATAAAACTTATGGTTACTGCTAATCAAGTTGATCTTAAAGTGAATCTAAAAGCTCAAAGCAGCTATTTGGCAAAGCATCTGACCTGAAAAGAGCGAAAACAACAGCATTCTCTGCAGAACCACCCTTGATGCGTATGTGCTATGCATTTTCTCCACCTGCAACTTTTTGTAACTAAATATTACAAAAGACAAATAGGCCACTAAAAGAATATGAACACAAGAAGATTTGCACATTCTTTTGTCTCCCACTTTTTTTAACGAAACAAAATGCTCTTAACTGTACTTGTTCAAGATTAGACACCTGCAAATAGCAAAAAAGGAAAAACGAGAAGAAAAAATACACTTGAATGACCCTAAATGTTTTATAATTCACATATGGATCATAATTTGTGAAGCGCTATGTTACATATTTATACAACACTGAGGTGCCACTAAACATAAATAATATGATAAGCACACTATTGAAATTAATGCTATATATGTAAGCAATACTTTGTTTATACTTTATACCAACAAGACCAAACTCCTACAAAATAAAACAAAAACAAAAAAAAACCATAAACATTGGTTGCTAGTTGATGCTGATAAATCAATGTTGCATATTTATTAGTTCACCAAAGCTACATTTCCTCCTGTACATTGATAAAGACATAGTAGCGCGCACAACCGCACATGCAGATTCGAGTGTTGTTTAAACTTGTTCATTTCCCTTGAGGATGTTGTACTTGCAAAGTGGACAGGTAGCATTCATCTTCAGCCATTTTACAATGCATGTAGCATGGAAATGATGGTTGCAAGGAAGCGCATGAAGTTCTGCTCCATCTTCATATGTACTTAGACATATGCAGCAGTCCTGAAAAAAAGGAGATTTAATCATTGTCAAATACCTAAAAAATACCCTTCTAAGTTCTAATCAAGGATAAGCATCCTTTACAAACTTACAGCATCCTCAGGTAGAAGAACACGTTCAACTGCCAAATAACCACCATTCAATTCGACGGGAATCATTCTACCGGCTCCCACATCAGGCTTGTCATCGCTATCGTTAGACGCCTGGAATTTGTATTTTGGAAGGGCACTGAGGTCTGCCTCTGAAGCACCTTCCTACATATTACCGTGGTATGTTAAAGTTAGACAAGCTCATGCTAAATATACAAATTTGGAAAATTAAAATACGCTGTCGTTCTCACCTGACCAGCAACTGCATACAGGATGGCAATTATGCAGGGCAGGCAACAACAAAGAGCAATCCCGATTAAACATGCCAAAGCGACACAGAAGATGGCGAAGAACACATCAAATGCTAAAAACACCACAGTTAACCTGCAATCATGAGGAAAAGGAAAAGAATTGTTATAATACTCGGCGTTTATGTGTTCTAGACGGTGATAATATATTGCTTGAAGGCATACCAGTACAGACGTGGAGCACGGTGCAGAAGAATCTCACCACCACAGACCATCCAGTAGAAGCCAATTAACCACCAGACGAATGATACCATTGTATTAAGGTTTTCACATTTTTTTGCGTAGCTGAAAAACAGTTAATTTTATGCATCAGACACAAATAAAAACTAATATCTCATGAATGCAAGTATGCAACACATCAACACTTCACATTTTTGTCCTTCAACTTCATGAATCAAGATACTTCAAAACTTAACTAATTCATATTGCTCCAAAGTATTACACTTCACATTGCAAATACATACTCTAAACATTAGATAATTCCATCGAGCATTAATTTACGATTATACTTCTATGTTGAATCAATTCAGAAGATAAACACTGGCAGGCATGGTAACTCTCAATCATCAACTAATTCGCCATACCACAACAACACCAGGCACCAACTCCATGAATATATCACTTCTCTAACAAAAAAAAAGACGCCGTCTTTGAGATTCCGGTTCACCATTGATAAACATATGGTAACACCTACAAGCGCTTAGCCTTTGCTTATCTAGTTTCTTCATTACCTACTTCAGGCAATCATTCTCAGACTCTTCATCCATACTAGTTGTCAATCCAGTAAATATGATCGAGAGAACTCCCATGATCTCACATTTACACCACAAAAACAACCACACTATACACCGACTCACCGAGCATTTCAGGACATATTATACCTAACAAATAAGTAATTGGTTGCCCCTCGTGTCCCACTTTTTTAAGCCCCAACCTTTTTTTCCTTGCCTCTCTTATTTCACATCTTCGTATTTCAACTTCTTAGTTTTGAAAAGCTAAAAACCTAAAACAAACCTAAAAAAGTTAATCAATTATACATAATTTCAATCATATCATCAAGATATCATTTTGTAATTCCTCAATCTTCACTACAAATGAACTACATGTTTATTTCAAACAACTAGATAACCTAATTCAAAGCAAATAAAGCCAATTTCATATACAAAACTCACCTGATTCCATTAGAACTCATAAAAGCCCCAACCCTAACCTCATCATCCTCACTATCAACAAAGCCTGAATCACCTTCCTCCACACTTTCCTCATCCCGCACTCTCCTATTCCTCCTTCTATACTCCAACCACACAAGCACAACATGCACCGCACACTGCAACGAATAACCGCAAATCCAAACCCTAACCGGCACATTCGGTGTCTCCTTCAACGTACACATCAACATAACCACCGAAACCGCCACAAAAGCGAGGTTCCACGTCATGTCTAGGGCTACGACCGGTTTGGAGTAGCTCCAGTCGGCTCGGCGTTCCTCTAGCTGGCGCGCTGCAGTCTCGCGAACCAGCATAGAGGCTCCGTGGCGGCCGGAAGCGCGGCCTAGGAGAAGAGCGAGTGCGTTAGGGCTAGTTCGGGATGGTGATTCGGCGGTTGTTTGCCGTGGCCGGAGTAAGGGTGCGGTGGTTGTGGTTGTTTCAGGTGACGTGTCTGACATCGTGAAGGTTCTGAAGTTGGGTGTTGAATGTGATTGGTTTTTTTAGGACAACACAAAACGGTGTAATTGTTAGGATTTGTTACACATCACAAAATGATGCTTGTATGGATACGTTCTGGTAGGGTATGCGTGAAAGGGGCTCTAGCTGCCAAGTCCCATTATGGTGTATGTGACCAAGCATGTTATTAGAGTAGCTTTTGCTATTTTTTTTACGCTCCAATGTTAGTATAAATTTTAAAATAATTTAATATTATTTTCAATTTCGTTACCTTTTTTATATGAAACGTTGCCCTTATAAAGATTTTTAAGATCCGTAACTGGACACAACAGTGTCATGAAAGTTTTAAGGTAATGATAGTGACAATGATAATGTAGAATAAAGCCTTTAACTCGAAAAAAATCTGATTGGTTGTCAAATCCTTAACGTTTGTTATTGAGTTGCGAGCCATTTGATGGCACCCCTTTTTAACGAGGGAGGGGTGATGTTGGGAGCGTCACCTAGCTGAGATGGCTGGGGCGTTGCCCCACACCCCAAGGAGTGCGAAGGGTGCTAGGGTGGAGGTGTGGTGACTAAGCGGGCGTAAGGGCATAGTTGTTTATTTATTTATTTTTCATTTTTTTATCTTTAAATAATATATAAATCAATTATTTAGAGTGATCCGCCCAATCACTACATTTCACATTTATGCAATACATGGTGTAAAAGATGAAAACCCATAAACACCAAAAGGGCACTAAAATGTTTAAAACACTAAAATGTTACTTGATGTGCTAGTAGGCTAACACATACAATTCGGAAGTGTTTAAAACACCTAAAAACAAGCCTAACAGGGCAGAGTTTTATCAAGAAAAAGAACAGACGTAAATGGGTCTTACTTACTTATAAGATGGTCTAAATGCAGCCGGTCAATTTGAGCTGCTCCAAGATGCCTATCAGGCGTCATGTTATAATCTCCTATATAAACCATAGCAGCACCTCCCACACTTGCGTAAAACATTGCAGCTTCGAGGACCTTAAACATAGTCCAGAGTACATTTTAAAAAACCAAATATTAAAATAAACGTAACTGTTTAATTTGACTTTTGAAGGTTAAGCAAACAATTAAGTTTGAGAGTGATATGAGAAGTTGTAGAAGCATACATGTCCAGCATAGTAAGCACGTATTTGGAGGTCTTTATCAACTTGCACAGTTTGCTTGATATCCACTGCAGTAACTGAGGTAAATTAACAAAGATAAATTTGGTTGCACAACTTTAATTTTAAAAAGATAACTTTCCTTTAAGAACAAGTACACCACCATTAATTATCGTCACATAAAAAAGGTACAAAAGAAGGAGTGGTACCTTCCTTCATACAATTAACGATGTTCTCGTTAGTAAACTAATGTTCCTCTCCCCTTCCAACCATCACCTTCCTGTAATCATCGAGCATAAGTGGAGCCAAAGCTTTGGTATTATACATATAATGGTAAAGCTCTATAATAACAGATGATACTAACACCCAACTCAATTTTATGATTATTGAGTAAAAAAACAAGCCTAACATGTACAACTTTGCTTCATTTGAACAATAGACTCAATAGTTAACCGCATTAAAGTTAAAGAATCTATAAACGGAGTTTGCCATCATGTAAATTGGTCTGTTGTAATCACAAACTTCAGTGAAGTATGGAAGGGCTCCAATATGATCCAAGTGGCTGTAAGCTAATACCCGTATCAGTTCATTCTGACTTAGTTCTTGAACGATAATATCATATACGACCTCTCACATAAATGCAGAAAAAGAATATTTGTTGTCTATGACATTCAAAACATTTTTTATAAATAAGAATTAACAATAATGATGTATATGCACTAAACCATGCATCTATAATATATCTATAGAAGTTAATTACAATCATTTGTTGTTCACATCAAAGTTGAATCGAATAGTATTTAAATGTGTAGGAGGATAAGGGGGAAAGGTTTAGCTTACAAGTGAGTAATACTAATACAAGAGAGAGCATTGTCAAAGTCGCCAGATTTTGAAATGCGAGAGAAATCAGGGTAACGACGGTGATCAACATAACCCATATGCATCCCACAATCGAACATAATCCTCTTCCCATTGATGGTTACTACCACACAGTTCTTTCCTACCTCCTGTTATGCGCCTAATTATTTGCGTTCAAATCAGTTACATCCTCTTGCTGAAACTAAGATATCTCAAAAAAAGACATGAAAGAGAACAATACCTAGTACAAGACACTCGATCGCCATTAACTTCCGCAGTATTGACTTGAAAGTAAACTCCTACTGTGTAGTGTTCAAGATTTCTGATAGAACTGTACTTCGTGTAGCACCCTGTAAAATCGAGTCCAATAGTATAGTGACATGTGTTGTATTTTAAATATGGTCTATTAAAGACCAACAAGGACTAAAGGCGTCAACATGCTCAAATTGAGCCTCTGAGTGACGGTCCGATGTCAACAAGCATAAATAACAGCCTCTGAGTGACTGATATGTCAACATGCTTAAATCATTGGCCTCTGAGTAACTGATACGTCAACATGCCCAGTCTCTGAGTGACATTGGAATCAACATGCTTATAATAAGCCTCTGAGTGATCCTTTGTGAAGTCCTAACTCTTATACGTCCCATTTGTTGGACGAGAGGGTTCAATTTTGTAAATATGTGAAAGTTGGATGATGGAGGGATTAAAAGTGTCAACATGATTAATTTATACCTCTGAGTGACCTTTTAATGAACCGAGAGCTCAACAATGTCTGGGCATAATCTCGGGTATGCCAAGTATTGGCTACGGAGGCTAAAAGTGCCAAAAAGATGTTTTAAAAAGTTTTTATAAGCTTCTATAAGTTAAGGGGGTTAAAGTGTCAAATTTTAAAAGTTGCCAGGGGCGGTCGCGGGCCGCGAGAGACTTGGTCTGTGTCTCTCGCAGGGCGCGAGAACAGACCTGCAGCAGAAAGTTGTTTGGTCTCCAAGCAAAACTCCAAAACCATTTAAATTCAAACCATGGACTTGTAATCAGCTATGCCACATTTTGGGACACTTTAAGCTTCTTCTTACACCCTTAAACACCTGGCTTCACCTCCTTTGAGTTCTCCAACTATAAATAGGTGATCAAGTTCACCATTTGAACTTGCACCTTTCTAAATCACAACTCTTCTCCCTCATCTGGAAGTTCCTAGCTGAAAGGAGCATCCAACTTAGTTCTCTTGCATTGTAGGAACCTCTTGTAAGTGTTCCTTGCTCTTGCATTTTCGTTTATAGGCTTTTATAGTCACAAGCAAGCGTTTTCGTAAAACGCTTTGAGTTTCGGTTAAGACCATTATGGTCAGCCATTGTTTGAAATGAAAATGGCTAAGTGATCGTAATAATGTAGGTGTTAATCCCTATAAAGGGCACCTCCTGAAGATCACGTTTACTAGACCAATTGACGGGTCAAAGTTAAGTTATTAAAAAGTCAAACAGACCATTTTTTGGAAAAATCATAAATTGATCTTATATATGTTATGAAACCTGTTTTGACACTTAAACAAGTTGGTAATAATTATTAGAACATGTAAGAACATGTTCGGCTCGTCAATTTCAATTAAAGTCGCGAAGTTTGACTTCTGCTTTGACTTTTGATTCTGACTCGATTTAGATTAGTTACCTACTGATCTAAAGTTGCATTATGATCATAATATAATGTAGCATAACCCTATGAGGTTATATTACATGATCATAATCAGAATCCAAGTTTATGTGCAAGTTCCATAATTATGCCATTTTGACCAAAATGCCCTTTTTACATAAATCAAGGTTTTAATGATAATAAACTTGAACATGAGTTTCCTACTGATGTAATATTATAAGTAGGATTATTTGGGATGTTAAATCAAGTTATAAACTGAGTTTTCAAGTAGGTCCTTAAACTATGTCGGTAATTGACGATTTTAGCCCATGTGGCTTATAAAATAGTTTTAATCAAATCTTTTCAAGGTAAATCATTTACCTACTGATAGGTTATATTAAATAACAAATTTAAAATATTTTAATCTGACCTTAACATCAGTTTTCATAAACATCGCTTAAAGACGTCATTTTACGACATAAGCGCCGCTTCGGCGCATAGTATGGTTTTAAACCATATTAATGGACCAAGACTTGTTACCTACTGATTTTAAAATTTATTTTAAACATATTGACAGTAGGTACATGTTATAAACTCAGAATCCTAAATAATTTATAAACTATGTGTAAAATGACCAAAATGCCCCTCTGGTGCATAATTTGGTCATAAGAGATAATTTACACATATAATTGACATCCTACTGATATTACATAAATAAAATATTTTTCCAGAATACTTATGATGATAAACTTAAAATATATTCAAGTTCTTTTATACGGTATGAAATTACCAAAATACCCTAATGAGGCATAGTTTCGTTTTAAAACCATAACGGGCATATAAGTTGATATCCTACTGATATCTTAACTTATTTAAAATATAATGGTATATAGAACTTGTCCATGACTTATCCGGTTACCCGATATCGCTAATATGCGCACGGTTACGTATATGTAACTATTTTTCGGAAATTAACCGAAACGGGTTTAACCTAGTCATTTAAGTTTCAAAATCCAGAATGTTAATAGTTTACCCATAATAAACAAGTCAAGGTACTTGTTGGGATTAAACTACACTCTATCCAATCATCGTTTAATCTAGCGTCGTACGTTTTGGTCAAGTACGCTAGTCGGTCTAAGTCAATGACTTGAATAAGACCGTTAGTATTTAATTGGTTAGTTTATGCCATAATCCAGACTAGATACTTGCCGCTAAATGCTATCTGCACTTTGTCCTTTTTGTGTACGGCTGAGTTATTAAAAATTAAAGAAGACTAGCTCAGTGTTAGAACTTTTGAGACTGTTGGTGCTTGATTATTCAATAGTTTGAGCTAGTTTGTTATGGTTAGACAAAGTTAAAGGTGTTAAAAGTGTAATTATGTGAAACTAGCTGATGGCGGCGTATTTACTAACCCAGCGTATTTATTAAATAAGCTGGGTAGCCATTTTGTATATATATGATGTTCAATGCATGTATGTCCAAGTTTCTTGGACAGATTTTGGTGATCTTCTTGTGTTGTGATTTTTACTATTGTGCTTTCAAACAACTAATCCATAGTTGTTTGGGTGAAAAAAATCAACCACTGTGATCTGAATCTGTTTTGGGACTCACAATTTGGTATCAGAGCCTTTGTGCTCTAGATTGTTTGAGTTTTTGTTAAGATTTGTCAAGTTTTGAAGGTTTTACAAAAGTTCTCAAAGTTTCATGGTTTTTCAAATTTTTGGGTTTAAAATGGCTTGATCTGGTGCGTTTAATCTTTGGGTTGTTGTTAATCAGTAGTTTGGTAAACATTTTGGTCATTTTGCTGCAACGAAACATGAATTTTGAGTCGTTTTTGGGTGATTAGAGGGTTTTTGTTCGTACGAAAACCCTTCTGGGCGTATTTAATGATGAAGCTAGCGTAGATATATTTGAAGTTGGCATATTTATTTTGAATCTAGCGTATTTAACTTGAATTTAGCGTAGTTAACAACTACGCTGGTCTTAAATCAGCGGAATCATATTGGCAGCGTAATTGTCCAGCGAATTTACTCGAAGGCGACTTCGAAATCAGTGATACTAATCATCAGCGATTATATCATGGTGTTCAGCGAATTAACTAAACCTTTGTTTGTTTTCAAATATCCAGCGGATTTAGCTTTTTGCAGGACAAAATCGCCGATCCTATCAGCTTAATTGTTTCCAAGTGCAGCGTAATTAATCTCTGGTCCAGCGTAATCACCTTCTAGCGAGCGTAATTGTTCTCTGATCCAGTAAATCTCAGCGTAATTGATCATCTTTCATCCATCATGTCTCTCAATCAACTCAATAACTAGAAACTGGAACCGCTACAAGGCCACCAAAGTTGAAAGGCTCGGAAGATTTCAGCAGCTGGAAAAACAGGATCAAGTCCTTTTTTGAGTATACCGATTATACTCAATGAATGTCAGTCACTGTGGGCCCGCATGTTCCCATGATAATACGTGACGACATTCGTACTATAAATGAAGATCCTTCAACATTCACAGATGAAGATAGGACACTCATTCAACGTGACATGGAGGGCTCACGCTGCTCTCACTATGGTCCTGTCAAAGGATGATAACAATCTGTTCGAAGAATACACCTCGGCACATGAACTGTGGTTGGCTCTAATCGATCATTATGAAGGCAATGAGGAACTCAGGGAGAACAAACGAGACATGGTGCAGAAAGAATATGATATGTTTGGAAGTATTCGTGGCGAAAGCTTGTCCGACCACATAAGCAGATTTCTGGGGGTGTTAACCAAGATGAAGAAGGTGGGAAACCCAGTTGCAAACTATGCATCGATCAAGAAGCTGCTAGATTCTCTACCAAAAGAATGGAGTCTTCAATGCATGATGATTAAGAGAACTTTCCTCACCAGCACAACTCCAGTTACTCTCTCAGAATTGATTAACACTTTAAAAGCTTTTGAAATGGATATCATGAAACGAGAGATGAATCAAACTGGATATTCTCAGAAGACGTATCAGCAAGCTGCTGCAACCTCGGTCCCTAAGAATATGGCATTTCTTGCTCCTGTCACCTTATGTGGATCAAATCCCCAAAGTGCTGTCGAATCCTATTCAAATGCTTCCGCAAACTCTGTAAAGGCCTCGTCATCTTCTGAGAAGACCACCGTGGATAGCGACACTCAAGCACTTAAAATTTCCACAGAACATGTAGTTCTTTTTAATACTTTCTTAAGTAGCTATGAGGCGCTTATGTCAGGAGAGTTGAAGAGAGAATTCCTAACAGCAGAAGACATGTATCAAGTAGATCCAGACGACATGGAGGAGATGTATCTGAAGTGGCAGATGGCAATGATCACTTTATGGTTGAAGAAATTCCAAGATAAAACTGGAAAGAGGTTGGCTCTTGGAAAAGCTGGATTTGACAAATCTAAGCTTAGATGTTATAACTGCAAAGACCTGGGCCACTTCAAAAGAGAGTGTCCGTTGCTGAAGAACGAGAATCCCGAAATCAACCAGACAAGGAGGCCGATTGCCATTGAAGGAAATAATAACGCTGCTGAAAATAATCATAAGGCTTTAGTGGTGGAAGATTATGATTGGTCGCAGGAGATAGTTGAGGCAAAAGGTGAAGTAAACAAGGCCCTTATGGTAAACATTACCACTGTCTCTGCCATGTTTGCCTCAAATGATGTTGAAAAACAAACCTCCAAGATTCCAAAAGATGATACTGGTTTGAAAAGCATTATCTCTCCTGCCTCAGAGAACAGACAACAGAAAGCTGAAATGAATGAGTCGAAGCCTGCTGTTCAAGAAGTCATCAGTACCAGCAAGAATGCAGCGGTTGGAACATCCTCTACCGCCATGAAATCAGAAGCCGAAGATAAGGATTTGGTAAACAACATTCCATATGAATTTAAAGCAAAGCTGTGCTCAAAACCATGCTTGAACGTTGTGGCACATTACAAATCACTCAACCGTGATATAATTAAAGAAAAAGAAAAAGTTTTGAAAATAAATCAAGAACTAAAAGAAAATGAGGCTGCTTATCAGCGAAAGTTGAATTCAACCATAGCTGAAATGCAGACTCTAAAGGAATTTGTTTTCAGAAAAGACTTCATCATAAATGATTTGACCAAAAAGCTAGAAAAATCTCAAAACAAAAAAATAAGTTACAAATCATTATTGATAAATGGAAAATTAGCCAAAAAGCACTGGTTGACATTGTAAACTGCCAACGACCGACATTCATAAAGGATGGAATTGGATAAAAGATAAATTCGGAAACGAAAGAAAATTATTTCCTCCTCCGCACAACAAAAATTATGTTCCTATGCCATCTCCTCATCCTAAGAACGACTTAATCAATAAAAATGATCTTTTGGATCAAAGTATTTTTTATAAATCCGAAAACAACACTAACCTTTCTGAAAGTAATGCAGATCTGTGCGAGAGTAAGGAAGATGTGTGCGATGGGGAAGATGATTGTGGAGGGATGAAAATAGGAATAGGCTATTCAGACGACAGTTATTCAACTGTTAACTGGTTCGCCTGGAATTGTGATAAGACGAAAAAAATTTATTCGAGATAACTGTAATAGTTTATCTAGGATGGATGACTGTAATGGCTGTATGCCTAAATTGAAAATTTAGGATGACTGTAATGGCAATGTGCCTACACTTAAGGCTCACAACCAAGGGTTTGCTAAGGTTGAGGGTCATGACCTAAACTTTGCTCTCAATGATGAAAATGTTATGCTTGAATCTCCTGTATTTGTGCCAGAGCTAAAGAAAAACAGTTTTGGAAAATTCCTTACAGAGGAAATTCCAGAATTTGTTCCGTCAGTTGCAGGTACATCAGAGACTGATAAAGATTTCACCGAAGATTCAAGCACAACAACTTCAGAAAGTGATGAAGAAAGGTCAGATGAAAGTCAAGAATCAATTTCCTCATCAGACAGTGAGCACAGTGAAGTCGACATTGAAGATAAACATCATCCTGAAGAGAAACTGAAGAAAGCTAAAGTTTCAAGCCACATCACATCATCAAACTCCTCAAGATGCTCCAGACTCTCATCACATACATCATCTTCACACTCAGCACCCAGGAAGAAAAGATCGAGTCAAAAACAATGTTTTCGTTGTGGTCATTTAGGACATATGGAGAAACATTGTAAAAGCAAGAAATTTTCTAAACCTAGTCAAGATCTAGTTAAAAGTTTTACTGATCAATTTGACAGTTTAAAGAAATCAGTAAAATACATAGTTGATTCAACCTGTTTTTGGAAAAGAAAAGACAACACTCTTGCTAAAAATCATGATAGAATGAATGTAAAGCAAGTCTGGGTTCCAAAAACTAGCTAATTGTACATATTTTTTTCTTGTTGTTGTTGTATAACAGAATAAAATTCAGAAATGGCTTCGGAGGCTCATGGAGTATATCTGGCACGTTGACAGTGGTTGCTCTAGGCACATGACCGGGCTAAAGGATCTGCTTACCAACTTTCGAGTTATTGATGGTGACTTTGTATCCTTTGCTGGAGACGAAAAGGGAGGAAAAATCATCGGAATGGGTGACGTAGTGTGAGAAGCACTCACTTTAGAGAATGTGAACTATGTTCCAGAATTGTGTTACAATCTTATGAGTGTTTCACAGGTCTGTGACAAAGGAATCGCGGTGCTGTTCAATGACACGGAGTGCTTATTCCTCAAACCCGGTTACTCCTTCCCAAAAGAGATGATCATGCTTAGAGCCCCCCGTCAAAATAACACCTACGTGCTAAATATAAAGAATGCCAAATCAAATGAGCAAATGACATGTCTTATATCAAAAGCATCTGAATCGGAATCACTGCTGTGGCACAGGCGTTTGGGGCATGTGAATTTTAAGAACATAAATAAACTTTCTAAATTAAATCTAGTAAGAGGTTTACCTATGAAAGATTTTCCTTTTTCAGAAAAGTGCATCGCATGTGCCCAAGGAAAGCAGCATAAAAAGCCTCATAAGTCAAAGCAGTGAATACGATATCTGCTCCTCTGCAATTACTTCACATGGATCTTTTTGGGCCAATTAGCGTTAAAAGTTTAGCTAAAAGATCTTATTGTTTGGTGATTACAGATGATTTCTCACGGTTTTCATGGGTATTCTTTCTTGAAGCCAAAAGCGAAAAGACATCCATTCTGAAGAGCTTCATTCCCATGATTGAAAACGTGATCAAGCTGAAAGTCAACTCCATCAGAAGCGACAACAGAACTGAATTTAAAAATCATACGTTTGTCTCCTTCTGTGAAGATAAGGGAATTCGCCTCCAATACAGTGCTGCCAAGACTCCTCAGCAAAACGGAGTAGCAGAACGCAAAAACAGAACTCTCATCGAAGCTGCAAGAACTATGCTTGTCGACTCTAAGCTTCCCATAATCTTCTGGGCTGAAGCGGTCAACACAGCATGCTATGTTTTGAATCGTGTTCTTATCGTCAAACCTCACAGAAAGACAGCCTATGAACTACTTTTCAAAAGGAAGCCTCTGATAGATTTCTTCAGACTGTTTGGGTGTTCATGCACACTTCTCAACACTGAAGACAATCTCATCAAGTTTGATGCAGTCGGTGACGTGTGCTACTTCATGGGCTATTCATCTTCTCAAAAAGAATATCGAGTCTACAACAAACGGACCAAGATGGTGATTGAATCATACTACGTTGATTTTCAAGAAGGAAACTCCACTAACACTGGAAGCGCTCCGAACTGGTTTTATGATGTGGATATTATATTCAACACTTTCAGCATCAATGAACCCATCACTGAATCCGAACCTGCAGAATCCACTCTGTTGGAACCTTTGTTTGATGCCTCAGACATTGGTTTTACTCCGTTTACAACCCGTTTCACCCCTGTCTCTACCTCGCCTACTCTTCGGGTGTTCGAAGTAAATGGTGACATATCTGCTTAGAATGCATCTACACATGATGATTCTTCTTCACAGCAGGCTGTGGATGAACCACCCAAAGAAGACGAAACTCCAATCATCTACGTCGATGAACACTTCTCTAATCTGCCTCAACAAGTTGAAACTCACACCAATGCAGGGTACAAGACCAATCGAAACCATCCAATTGAAAATGTCATCGGTTCTGTTGAAGATGGAGTTCGAACACGTGGTCAAACACATACCATCAACCCAGGACTGTATGCAGCTTTTCTTTCGCAGTCTGTCCCAAGGGATATCGAAGAAGCTATTCAAGATTCAAGTTGGGTACAAGCTATGCAGGAAGAATTGGCACAATTTCGGAAACTTAAAGTCTGGGAACTCATTGACCTACCAGACGGAAAGTATCCAATTGGTATCAAGTGGGTGTTTCGTAATAAGATGGATGATCGTGGTGTAGTTATCAAGAATAAGGCTAGATTAGTGGTTCAATGGTTTCGACAGGAAGAAGGATTGACTACGAGGAAGTTTTTGCACCTGTTGCACGGTTAGAAGCCATCATAATCTTCTTGGCCTATGCTTCATTCAAAAACTTTATGGTGTTTCAAGTGGATGTAAGGAGTGCTTTTCTGTATGGGAAAGTGAAAGAAGAAGTTTATGTTTGTCAACCTCCAGGTTTTGAAGATCCTCATTCTCCCACAAAATACTACAAGCTTGACAAAGCTCTCTATGGTTTTCACCAAGCACCTAGAGCATGGTACGAGACTTTGTCAACATATCTTCTGGAGTGTGGATACTGAAGAGGCAAAATTGATATGACTCTCTTCACAAAAAGGATTGGAGAAGATGTGATGTTGGTTCAAATCTACGTAGACGATATCATTTTTGGGTCGGCAGATGAAGCCCTTTGCAGAGAATTCGAGAAGGTGATGAAAGCGAAGTTCGAGATGAGTATGATGGGAGAACTCACCTTTTCTTAGGATTAGAAGTGAAGCAAAGAAAAGATGGTATCCTCATTCATCAGGCTAAGTATATCAGAGATATTATTTCGAAATATAGCATGAATGACTGCAAATCCGCCAGCACTCCTTTTGCTGCTCAGACGGAACTCACTTCAGATCTTCAAGGAAAGCCAGTGAACAAATCTCTCTATCGCTCAATGATTGGCTTGTTAATGTATCTGACCGCTAGTAGGCCTGACATAATGTGGGCTGTCTGTCTCTGTGTCCGCTTTCAGACGAACCAAAAGAATCGCATGACGCTGCCGTCAAGAGAATCTTTCGCTATCTCAAAGGAACTCCAAAGCTTGGTTTGTGGTATCCTAAAGATAGTAATTTTGATCTAATTGCTTACTCTGACAGTGATCATGCAGGTTGCAAAGTAGACAGAAAATCTGTCTAAGGAAGCTGCCAATTCTTAGGAAATCGTCTTATTTCTTGGCAGAGCAAAAAGCAGACAATAGTCTCTACATCTACCGCTCAGGCTGAATACACGGCAGCTTACAGTTGCTGTTCACAAGTCCTTTGGATACAAAATCAGTTGTTGGATTATGGGATCAACATCATGAAGACTCCAATATTCATCGACAATGAAGCGTGTCTGGGGATTGTGAAGAATCCTATCCACCACTCCAGAACGGAACACATCGAAATTCGCATTCATGCGATTACAGATGCGTACGAGAAAGGATACATCTAAGTGGTGCCAGTGGATTCAGTGCAACAAAAAGCTGATATATTTACGAAAGCCTTCGATAAAGCTCAATTCAACCAGTTGGTAACCTGGTTGGAAATGGTGAACTTCCTTGAGTGGAACTGACTTTTGGTAAAAAAATAAAAAATAAAAATGGTCTTCATAATAAATAACAATCTCATAAAATGTGCTCAGCAAAAAGATTTTCTGCAAAGTTAAAATCTCTTTTCAAGCAATGGATTCTCGAAAATAAAATTTTAAACGGGGAAGTTCTCCAGAAAATATTGTTGAGACCGAATCTTTTCTTTGGCACCTGCACGAGAAATGATAGAAAAACTGCTAACACTTTTGTTCTGATCTTAAAATAGAAAAAGATTAAGGCCTCAAGCAACGACGTGTCGGTAGATTCAGCAATACCTTGAAGTAAACTGCAAAACAGAGACAAACTCTAATGATCACACAAGAATTCTGAATACCTACAATTTGTGCAACTTGCGGGTAACATATTGCGGCGTATGGCCAATCTTGCATTGATAGATTGCCAAAGTCTGAGATTTCGGGTCTTTATATTGGCTAAGCATTCAGGGATATCATAGTTGCTCTTCTGCTGGATATATGCTGACCTAGACATAGCTATGATATCTTTTCTAAAAGTGCCTTTGCGGCCAAATCCCTACACAAATGAATCTAATCTCACATTGATAATCATTCAAGTGCTTAATTCGTACCGCATCTGGTATCTGCCATAGCCCTCGTTAGACCTTGGTCTCTCTGCTGTACGGAAGTACTGACCTGAACACCAACTGTCTAATGTTGAAATCTCAAAATCGAATGAAGTCAGTATAGTCACCTGTAATGAGGAATCTTTGCGCATACCTTGATCGTGGGGGTATGTCCCGACGTGGGACTCACAGGTACAACATTCTCACTGTGTCGGCATGAGTGGGGAACATTGAAGTTCTTGTCAATATTACCGCAACATGATAAAATTGCTCTCCGATCGCATGTTGAAAGATAGGTGCATGGATTTAAAAAGGACAAATATACTGACAGTTTTTCTTGTGCCTTAATTATTTAATATATTTCCAATATTTTATCTCAAACGAACGAAGTGTTACCAGTATGATCTTTTGCAGGAAAGTCACAGGATTCAAGTCAGTTAGCATAAACTTTGTGTGAAAAAGGAGGTTTCCAGACCCAAAAACAACTTTCAGGATCCAGATTGCAATTTTTCTTTTCTCTTAAGTTTATTTTTAAATTTTTGCACTATTTTTTAATCAAAAGGGGTACGTTTTTCGAGAAAAGTTAAAATCTTCGAGCGTATTTATTTCTAAGATTTCTTAAAAATGAAGATATCTCACAAACAGTTCAACGCGGCGTATTTAATGTTCGTATTTAATAAATACGCTGAAGGCAAACATGTATATACACTTCAGTTTCATTTTTCAGCAAAAATTTCAAAAACCTTCACTTATCTTCATCATGTTCTTCATCTGAAACCACATCTAACAACCCACTTCCACTCTTAAATCAACTCTTAGTGAACTTGAAGGAATCGATATCGGTATGGTTTCGATATTCAAATGTGCTTTGTTCTATGTTTGTTTATGTTTAAATCATTGATTTCGGTCACTAATGCGTGTATATAATTTCATTTGAATCTGGTTTTCCGGTTTTAACGGGTTTATCAAGAAAAACTTGAAGCCAGCGTAATTATTATGAATGTAGCGTAAATATCTTGAATATGGCGTAATTAGCTAAATCCTTCGAGTCAGCGGATTTAAGTCTTGAACGTGAGTTCAAGAAACCGGTGTAATTGACAATTACGCCGGTAAACCAGCGTAGATAATTATCTTCGCCGGGTACATTCTTGGGTCAAAGTTTAAATCCGCTATCTTATGCAGCGTAAATAACCTATGTTCAGCGTATTTATGTCTGTATCTCTTGCATAGTCTTGTGTCCGGCGAACTTAACCGTTTTGGCCCAGCGAAATTATTAGCGGATTTATCAGTTTCTTTTGTATATTTCTTTATATTATTATTATATATTTATATATAGAATTATACTTATATATATATATATATAAATATTTCAATGAACATAAATCTAACTTAGCTTGTTTTCGATTTTAGAAATGGTGAAGGAGATTATCTGGGATAAAACTCGAAAGCACAATCAGTCATGCAAGCTGGTCCCACCTCCAATCGATTTTGAAGATGTAGCAGAGTGGATAAATTCAAGTAGGATCAACTACGCTGTACAAGCCGATCCGATCATCTACAGCATCCACATCGAAGAGTTTTGGAAGACAGCCAAAGTGTCGACCGTCAATGAAATTAAAAGAATCACATCTACAGTCATAAGAAGATCGTAGTTACAGAGGAGAACATACGCAGAGTCCTCAGTCTTGGAGACAAGAATAGTGATTTGCTCGAATGAAGAAGGACGGCATCCTAGATGGGTTTAAAGGGATAAGGTATATTGGAGACTTCAGAGAGAAAAATGAGATCAAAAGAAAGGGGCTTACAAGGACTGGAGATTCATTCTTCATGTATTCACCATGAGCTTGGCACATAGGAAAGGAGGATATGACTGTTTGAACTTAGAATGGTCGGCTGCTATGCTTAGCCTCTGCACAAAGCAGTCATTCAATATCTCTGGCCTCATTTTCTACTGCATGGTTGATAATGCTAATTCCTCCATGTGGGCCATGTACCCTCGTTTTGTCAGCTCCTCATCAATGACCAACATCCAAATCTTCCTCATGACGGAGACCTATACAAGTTCCAGCTGCCAACAGGGCGTCAGATCACCGAGCTAAAAACTGAGGAATGGGTACTGTTGCATCAGTGGATGTATAGGGAGGAAAGATATCCTATCGTGAAAACAGCCTATGAGAAATACAGAGAACGTGTAAAGAAAAAGAGACAAGGAGATGGTGATGAGGAAGTAGAGGAGGAAGAAGAAGAAACTGAGCAGCTGGTTAGAAAGAATAAAGGAAAGAAAATCATGAAGGAAGGGGACCCTCGAAGAAACAGAAAGATAGTGCTCCTCAAGAACGATTGATAGAAAGCAGTTTCAGGGCCGGAGGCACCAGAGAACATCGCGAGCATATAGAGAATCTCTGTGCAATTCATGAGGCCGAAGAAAGAGAGAAGAGAGAAACTAGAAGAAAGAGACGTCATATGACAGAATCTGAAACACCAGTGTCAATCACCATCGAGCAAGAGCAGTTAGACGAGTTTGTAGATCAGTTGATTGTTGATCCAGAAGCCCCAAGTCTATCTCCCCCGCAGAAGCGTAAGAAAACTGGGGAAGGACCTTCGACAGAGGAACCACCAAGACAAATGCCACAACAAGCTCCTCGCAGACCTCCTCCATTTTTCTTTTTTTACGATAAGCTAGCAAAAGACATTGGGAAAGGTCCGGCTTAGGAAATCTGTCTGCTGAAACATCAAGTAAGCAACACTAATGTTATTCGTGAGAAGCTGAGGGAACAAAGAAAGAAAAACAAAGAGCTTCACGCATACATCAAAGAATAGACGAGATTTGTGAGATTTCAGCAAGATGGGATGGAAAAGATGTATCGTATGATTAGAGAACTTTGCACCAAAGTGGACATACCACCGATGTTCTCATCTATTGATATTTTTGATTATGAAAAGTTCAAGACTGAAGAGGAAAGACAAAAAGCTGAGGCTGCAGAAAAGAAGAAAAGGCGCCTAGAATCGGCTGTGAACGTCACTGAGGATGACGAAAGTGAAGAGGAGGAGGTAGACAGAGATGAAATGCCAGCGAGATTTGTTGAGTGGGGTTTGGAAGATGATACTATTTATGAAACTGAGGACGGTGAAGCAGTAACTCCAATGCATCCAGAATGGTTCAGAAAAGAAAGGGAAAAGCTTCCAGGTTTCTATCAGGTGGTCACGTTGAAAAATCTGAAGTCACTGATAGAATAATAAGCTGGAAGTACTGCAATCTCAAAGGGATGTTCATCGTAAAGAGATGAGGTGGTGTTATTCAGCATTTTAAGACCGGAGCTGACATGAAAAGCCTTCCAAGATGGGACATTCGAGAACTGGGGAGGCTAGACCTGATAAACCCGACCAACAGTAGCATCGGAGCTGACTTTGAAAGACTCATTTTAAGAGAATGCAATCGGGGCTTCACAGTTTTCAAGCCACAACGACCTCGAAGAAGAGTATCAAAGACGACAAAAGATCCCATCACAGGAAAAGGGATGGGTACATGGGTTATTGATCCTGCTAAGGTCGAAACAAAAGTCAAAATTCCACCTGAACAGCCTGTCATGCTTACACACTTCAAGAAATGGTTTTACGATGGGAAGACAGGAGAAGCAGTGATCCGATTAACGTCTAACGAAGATATTCGAATTCTAGACCCGATGGATGTTTTCATGTTCTGCCTCTCCGATCTCAACATTCTATTTGGTCATAAAATCCACGTTGGAGCCGGAAATGAGTACAGAGAAGAAGGAATGCTATTCCAAAGGGCTGTGGAACGAGCTCGAGACAGGAAGATAGAGATGATGGAAATTGTTCTCAGGATTCAGAAGCAGATAGAAAAGGAGGAGGCAAGAAAAAGAAAGAGAAAGCATAAGTCATCATCACAACAGAAAGCCTCCTCACCATCTCAAGCTGCATCTCACCCTCGAACTCCGGTTTCATCCACATATGAAGCCACTACGGAGTTGCAACAACCCTCAAGTGAAGCTATTGTTAATCTAAGCTCTGAAGAAACAATCGAAGCAACCACAGATCGACCTACCGTTCAAGCTGCACAAGACAAGGATGAAGGACCCACCGAAGACCTAGAAGCACGCAAGCAAGATTGAAGAAACCAAAGCACGCAACAGTCTAGGGGGGATATTGTTAGAACTTTTGAGACCGTTGGTGCTTGATTAGTCAATAGTTTGAGCTAGTTTGTTATGGTTAGACAAAGTTAAAGGGTCAAAAGTGTAATTATGTGAAACTAGCTGATGGCGGCGTATTTACTAACCCAACGTATTTATTAAATACGCTGGGTAGCCATTTTGTATATATATGATGTTCAATGCATGTATGTCCAAGTTTCTTGGACAGAATTTGGTGATCTTCTTGTGTTGTGATTTTTACTATTGTGCTTTCATCCGATATGCAGGTGCTGTTATTGATTACATGTTATTGGAATTTCATATACAACACTAGTTGTTTGATCCAAACAAGATTCTTCATCTTCTTTGCTTGGTTTTTCTTAGTATTTGCACATTTAAACAACTAATCCATAGTTGTTTGGGTGAAAACAATCAACCACTGTGATCCGAATCTGTTTTGGGACTCACACTCAGGTAAATACTCTCGACTTATTTCCCCTATACGGGCTTGGGTTATGGTAAATTATTACCGCTTGGTCGGAAATGGGATTAATCGAACGCTGGTTCGGGATAGAAATCCACATATTCTGTTTTAGTCAGTTTTGTTTGATAATTTAAACATCGGGGGTTAACTACCGTGTCCTGGATATCCTCGGCTCACTACAATCGAAATGGCCACGACCTTAGCGCGGGTGTAGGCATACACCCGATAGACGCTCAATTATGCATTCCCACAAGGTTGGGAGAAATTGACTCCTTCGTGAGTCCAAAGTGGTGTGTACGTTAATTGTCTCGGTTTTCGTGCCGAGCCACGTATGTATGACAAACATGTAAATCTGTTAACAAGGTTGGGCGGTCAATTAACCCAAGTTATAAAAAGATCTTGTGCTGATACGCACCTAATACATTTTTGAAATGTTTTCAAAATGAGTCAGTTGGGTGTATTTACCAGCGAATGCTGACGTATTTTCAAAAGACTAATCTGCAGGTACAATACGAAAATAGGCCGAAAGTGCTCGGTAGTGATAGAGGATCTTGCAAATCCTAAATCTGCCCAAAGTCTGTTTTATATTCTTTCCTTGTACAATTTATGATCCGCCTGTGAATCTTCTATTACAAGCTTGTATATTATTTTGTATTTTTGAACATTCGGTTTGTAATAGTAATTTTACTCCAAGACTTCCGTTGTGCCGTGTTTAATTGACTATGATGTTGTCAACTGTTCTCACGATACTCCCCACCCGGGTCCACCGGTAGGGAGTATCGTGACAACAGTTGACTATGATGTTATCAACTGTTGTCACGATACTCCCCACCCGGGCCCACCGGTGTTTGGATTTCGGGGTTGGAAATCCGGGGTGTGACAGGGTTGGTATCAGGCCAATGTTTGAGAGAATTAAACCCTAGCCTTTTTTGTTTAGTCTCAAACTTACACGAGCACATTCCTTAGACTTCCGAGTCTAGGCATTGACCTAGGATTACTCATTTCATTATTAAATTATAGTATGTTTTTAAACTGATTTTAACAGGAAAATGCCGCCACGTGTGAGAGGACAAAGTGGACGAGGAAAAGGTCCAATGAGAGGAGGACCATCGGATGCATTCCCTCTCAACCTCATAACTCAGATGCATACCAAGAATCAGGAGATTCGTCTCCATGGCAACCATCGAGACGTTCCATCTCTAATAGACATTCACCCTCACATTCCCAAAATTCTTACCACTCACACCACTCCTACCATTCTCACCATTCCCATTCTCATCATTCCTACCATGAAGAATTTAACCCCAACCATTATCTTAACACGCCTCCAGCCGATCAAAATCAGTTGGACCAGCCACATCCTATGGACGAAGACTCCGACCCGGAGATGCCACCGTCGGGATCAAATATTCATCCCATTGAAATTTCAAGCGATTCAAACTCATATGCTAGATCGCCCTCCCAAGGTCCTAATGAGTGGGACCAATACTGGAACCAATTTACTTTCGCCCACACTCCTTCTCACCACTCTCAACCACCTCCTGTTCAAGAAGATGTCCACATGGAACCCGTGGACCAACCTCAACCACCACCTGAACCACCAAGAAGGAAGCGTGGAGCACGTATGTCGGTACGTGCCGGACAAAGGTCAGGATCGCTACCACCTTTGCCCAACTCCTACCCCACAATTCAAGAGGACCCACAAATTTATTTCATCTTTCTATTATTGTAATTTCTTATGGAAATTTAATGTAGACTTTTGGAATTTTATATATATATATATATATATGTAAATCATCCTCTTGAAAACGAGCGTCTTGATTTTACTCGAATTTATGCTCTGCTATATAATTCCAAAGGACCTTAATAGATTGATTATGCCAAGTGGCACAGACCACACATTGGCCAAGAAGTGATAGTTAAGTACGAAGGGGTCTTCTATCAGGATAGTTAAGGGAAGTTATCCTTCTATCCAGGAGTAAGGGACTAGGTCCAAACCTCCAAGGTTGTTAAGGTCGAAGGTGACCGGGACCATTAATCAATTATTAAGGTACTCTTATGTAACATTAAGAAATGTTCATACTCTTCGTAGTGTGGCTTGAGGAACCACACTAGCCGTCAGGCCAATGTGCCCAATTAATTGTCCATCGGGCCAGGCTGATATGCCATATACATCTGATATGATGTAAGCCAATGTGCCCAATTAATTGTCCAACGGGACAGGCTGATATGCCATGTACATCTGATATGATGTAGGCCAATGTGCCCAACTAATTGTCCAACGGGACAGGCTGATATGCCATGTATATCTGATATGATGTAGGCCAATGTGCCCAATTAATTGTCCGACGGGATAGGCTGATATGCCATGTACATCTGATATGATGTAGGCCAATGTGCCCAATTAATTGTTCAACGGGACAGGCTGATATGCCATGTACATCTGATATGATGTAGGTCAATGTGCCCAATTAATTGTCCAACGGGACAGGCTGATATGCCATGTACATCTGATATGATGTAGGCCAATGTGCACAATTAATTGTCTGACGGGACAGGATGATATGCCATGTACATCTGATATGATGTAGGCCAATGTGCCCAATTAATTGTCCGACGGGACAGGCTGATATGCCATGTACATCTGATATGATGTAGGCCAATGTGCCCAATTAATTGTCCACGAGACAGGATGATATGCCATATACATCTGATATGATGTAGGCCAAGGTGCCCAATTATTGTCCAATGTGACAGGCTGACATGCCATATGTATTATGTCTTAAGTGACAGGCTGATATGCCATATATATATTATGACCAATATGACCGGCCAAGGTGCCCAATTATAATGTCCATTAGGGACAAGCCTATGAGCTATATAATTGTCAACGATGACAATGACAGTTGTGACATTGCGATCCACTGTCCAATCATATATATACTGCGTCCAAATTGTAATTTGCCTATGATGGTCCTATTAAGACCTAGGCCAAATATAGATATGTTAAGCCTAAGAGTTGTGATATTATTCACAGTAGAATAGGCAATGGATTGATATATCCAATATTGAAAGCCGATATGGTTGATACACCATGGATAAATGAAGTTTTATTGGTATATAGAAACCAAGACTTAAAGATGGCCAACTCAAACGAAGCACAAAGTAGCCACAGAAATGTTGAATCTAACAAAGTTGAAAACAAAAATATAGATGATGAAAATTTTCAAGCACGCATTGATGCGGCTGTGGAAAGGGCCATGAGTAAGGCCATAGAAAAGCTAAGAGAGCCGAGTGCCACTCGCTCTAGACCCCTATCTATTCCACCATCTTCAGCTCATAGGGAGAGCTCTGTTCACTCTTCGAATGCGAAGAGTGAACCAAAGAAAATAAATCTTACGGAAAAGTCCCGTTCTGTTAAGGACGGATGTACTTATAAGTATTTTGTCTCATGCAAGCCCCGAGACTTTAACGGGGAGAAAGGAGCGGTAGAAGCCCTAAAGTGGCTAGATGAGATGGAAATGATTGTAGATATCAGCAATTGTGCTGATAAGGATGTGGTCAAGTACGTATCACAATCCTTCAAGAGCGATGCCAAATATGGTGGAAAGCCATGATTCAATCAACAGGTAAGGTACCCCTGTACAACTTGGGATGGTCCAAGTTTGTTGATTTGGTAAAAGAAACTTACTGCCCAACCCATGAGGTGGAGAAGCTAGAGACAGACTTCTTGCCTCTATCAATGAAAACCCTAGACTATCGGAAGTACGTCTTCGATTTCAACTCCCTATCTAGGTTAGTATCCTATTTGATCACCCCCGAATCCAAACGCATTGCGCGTTTCATAAATGGGCTGGCGCCCGAGATAAAGGGCATGGTAAAGGCTGCACAGCCTAATACCTATAGGTCTGCTGTAGACCTATCTCTTCCCTCACCCTAGATCTGGTAAGACAAAAGTCAATTAGGACTGAAACTGACGAAAGAGGAAACGGAGGATAATAACTCCCAAAGATTTAAGAAGAAAGGAAATTTCGGGTTCAAGAAGAACCAGAACGCATCTAGTGACAAACCTCTGTGCAAAAATTGTAAATATAGGCACTGGGGACAGTGTAGAATAAATCCACAAACCAAACCCTGTGGTATTTGCAAGAGAAAAGGGCATAAGACCTTAGATTGCAAGGATCTCAAGGATGCAGTTTGCTATAACTACAACGAAAAAGGGCATATAACGTACAATTGCCCCAAGAAACCCAAAACTAATGAGGCAAAGCCTGGAGAGGCCAAGAAGGGAAATGCCCGTGCCTTTCAAATGAATGCCAGGGAGGCGTTAATGACAACAACGTCATAACAGGTACTTTCCCAATTAATGATATTTATGCTAGAGTTCTTTTTGATTCGGGTGCAGAAAAATCATTTGTTGACCATAAGTTTAGTAAACTATTAAACTTACCCATAAGAACTCTAGACAAAATTTATGAGATAGAACTCGCCGATGGAACCTTAGAAATTACTTCTTCCATTCTTGATGGATGCTCTATATTCATTAAGAATCATTCCATCCCTATCTCTCTTTTGCCAATGAAATTGGCGGGGTTCGATGTTGTCCTAGGCATGGATTGGTTATCTCATAACCAATCCCGCATTGCCTGCGATAAAAAGCTCATCGAAATCAAAACCCCATCTGGTGAAATGATCACCATCCCTGGAGACTCACATTATGGATTGCCGGACAAGGTGTCATTATTTAAGGCATCCAAGTGTTTGAGATGAGGCTGTGTCATCTATATGGCACAAGTTACCATAAATGAACCAAAGCCGAACCTTGAAGATCAACCAGTTATCTCGGAGTATCCCGATATTTTTTCCTAAAGAATTACCAGGTCTACCTCCAGATAGGCAAGTGGAGTTCGGAATTGATATCATACCAGGATCAGCACCCGTAGCTAGAGCTCCATATAGGCTAGCTCCAACCGAAATGAATGAGTTAAGAGTTCAATTGTACGAACTCTTAGAGAAAGGATTTATAAGGCCTAGTTCCTCGCCTTGGGGAGCTCCTATTTTATTTGTAAAGAAGAAAGACGGTTCAATGCGGATGTGCATTGACTACCGAGAGCTGAACAAGCTAACAATTAAGAATAGATATCCTCTGCCCAGGATCGATGATTTATTCGACCAGCTTCAAGGGGCTAGTTACTTTTCTAAGATAGATTTGAGATCAGGATATCATCAACTGAAGGTTAGAAGTGAAGATATTCCTAAGACAGCCTTCAGGACCCGCTATGGTCATTTTGAATTCTTAGTAATGCCTTTTGGGCTCACAAATGCACCGGCAGCATTCAAGGATCTCATGAATAGAGTCTACAACCCGTATTTGGATAAGTTTGTCATTATCTTCATAGACGACATACTTATCTATTCTCGTAATCAAGCTGATCACGAGAAACATCTTCAGTGCATCCTAGAACTGCTAAGACAAGAGAAACTTTATGCAAAGTTCTCTAAATGCGAATTTTGGCTTAGAGAAGTCCAATTTCTTGGACACATCGTAACTAAGCGTGGTATCCAAGTGGATCCCGCCAAAATTGAGGCCATAATGAATTGGGAAGTGCCCAAGACCCCAACGGAGGTTCGTAGTTTCTTGGGATTGGCTGGTTACTACAGGAGGTTCATTGAGAACTTTTCAAGAATAGCCACTCCTTTAACTTCCTTGACCCGTAAGAATATTAAGTATAATTGGGGTCCAAAGCAACAAGAATCTTTTGAGATTCTTAAACACAAGTTGAGCAACGCTCCTGTGTTATCTCTACCTGAGGGTATTGAGAATTTTGTTGTTTATTGTGATGCATCACACACCGGTATGGGTTGTGTGCTAATGCAAAATGGCAAGATAATTGCCTATGCATCACGACAATTAAAAGTGCATGAAAAGAATTACACCACCCATGATTTGGAGCTGGGTTCCGTTGTATTTGCACTAAAACTATGGAGACATTACTTGTATGGCACAAAGTGTGTTATATACACAGACCATAAAAGTCTTTAACATCTGTTCAGTCAGAAAGAATTGAATATGCGACAGCGCCGATGGATGGAAACGCTTAATGACTATGATTGTGAGATTCGCTACCATCCAGGCAAGGCAAATGTAGTTTCCGATGCCTTAAGTCGCAAGGAAAGGGATAAACCTATAATGATTAACGCTAAGAGCATTGAGCTCAGAAATAGCTTAAGTGAAAAGCTACTAGATGCGCAAAAGCAAGCCTTATTAGAGGCTAATATTCCTAATGAGGGATTAGGCAGAACTGTGGATCAGTTAACACCTGGAAACGACGGAATCCTAAGATGTAATGATAGAATTTGGGTTCCGATCTTTGGAGGACTCAGAGAACTAATCCTTCAGGAAGCGCATAATTCAAGATACTCTGTTCACCCGGGTGGTGACAAGATGTATCAAGATTTGAAGAAGAATTATTGGTGGATGGATTTGAAGAAATCCATAGCCACTTATGTAGCTAAGTGTCTGACGTGTTCGCAAGTTAAGGCCGAACATCAGAAACCGACAGGACTTCTACAACAATTGGAAATTCCCACATGGAAATGGGAAATGGTAACTATGGACTTGATTACCAAGTTACCTAAGACCAAATGTGGTAATGACACGATTTGGGTCATAGTGGATAGGTTGACCAAGTCAGCACATTTCTTGCCAATAAAAGAAACATACAATTCAGATAAATTGGCTAAGTTGTATGTGGACAAGATTGTGTCCCTACATGGTGTGCCGGTATCAATTGTATCTGATAGAGATACTAGATACACATCTCACTTTTGGAAAAGTTTCCAACAATCTTTAGGCACACTATTAAATTTTAGTACAGCTTACCATCCGCAGACTGATGGTCAAAGTGAGCGTACTATCCAGACACTTGAAGACATGCTTAGGGCATGTATAATTGATTTAGGTGGAAGTTGGGATGACCACTTACTCCTAATAGAATTCTCCTACAATAACAGTTATCATATTAGCATCAAGGCTGCTCCTTTTGAGGCATTGTATGGGAGAAAATGTAGAACGCCCGTATGTTGGGCAGAAGTTGGGGAGGCCCAACTATCAGGACCTGAGATTGTCCTGGAGAGCACGGAAAAGATTATGCAAATCCGTGATCGTCTCAAAGCTGCCAGGGACAGGCAGAAAAGCTATGCTGACAAGAGGCGCAAACCTCTTAAGTTCCAAATAGGGGACAAGGTCATGCTAAAGGTATCAACCTAGAAAGGTGTGATGCGTTTTGAAAGAAAGGCAAGTTGAGCCCAAGATATATTGGACCATTCGAGATAGTCGAATGTGTCGTCACTGTAGCTTATAAGCTCAGATTTCCAGAGGAGCTTGGTGGAATCCATGATGTATTCCACATATCTAATCTTAAGAAATGTCTAGTTGATGAGTCGCTAGCAATGTCGCACAATGAGGTGCAAATTGATGAACACCTGAGGTTCGTAGAGAAACCAATTTCGATTAAGTATCGACGGGTTAAGAAGCTCCGGAGAAAGATGATACCTATAGTAAAGGTTAAATGGGACGCTTTTAGAGGTCTTGAGTATACATGGGAGGTTGAGTCCACTATGCGACAAAAGTACCCCCATCTTTTTGAATAAAATCTAGAGGTCGAGATTTCTTTTAAGGGGGTGAGGATGTAACACCCTTTAAAATCATGTTCAATAGTATAGTGACACGTGTTGTATTTTAAATATGGTCTATTAAAGACCAACAAGGACTAAAGGTGTCAACATGCTCAAACTGAGCCTCTGAGTGACGGTCCGATGTCAACATGCATAAATAACAGCCTCTAAATGACTGATATGTCAACATGCTTAAATCATTGGCCTCTGAGTGACTGATACGTCAACATGCCCAGCCTCTGAGTGACATCGGAATCAACATGCTTATAATAAGCCTCTGAGTGATCCTTTGTGAAGTCCTAACTCTTATACGTGCCATTTGTTGGACGAGATGGTTCAATTTTGTAAATATGTGAAAGTTGGATGATGGAGGGATTAAAAGTGTCAACATGATTAATTTATACCTCTGAGTGACCTTTTAACGAATCGAGAGCTCAACAATGTCCGGGCATAATCTCGGGTATGCCAAGTATTGGCTACGGAGGGCTAAAAGTGCCAAAAAGGTGTTTTAAAAAGTTTTTATAAGCTTCTATAAGTTAAGGGGGTTAAAGTGTAAAATTTTGAAAGTTGCCAGGGGCGGTCGCGGGCCGCGAGAGACTTGGTCTGTGTCTCTCGCGGGGCGCGAGAACAAACCTGCAACAGAAAGTTGTTTGGTCTCCAAGCAAAACTCCAAAACCATTTAAATTCGAAACCATGGACTTGTAATCAGTAATGCCACGTTTTGGGACACTTGTAAGCTTCTTCTTACACCCCTAAACACCTGGCTTCACCTCCTTTGAGTTCTCCAACTATAAATAGGTGATCAAGTTCACCATTTGAACTTGCACCTTTCTAAATCACAACTCTTCTCCCTCCTCTGGAAGTTCCTAGCTGAAAGGAGCATCTAACTTAGTTCTCTTGCATTGTAGGAACCTCTTGTAAGTGTTCCTTGCTCTTGAATTTTCGTTTATAGGCTTTTATAGCAAAAAATCAAGCGTTTTCGTAAAACGATTTGACTTTCGATTCAGACCATTATGGTGCAGCCATTGTTCGAAATGAAAATGGCTAAGTGATCGTAATAATGTAGGTGTTAATCCCTATAAAGGGCACCTCCTGAAGATCACGTTTACTAGACCAATTGACGGGTCAAAGTTAAGTATTAAAAAGTCAAACAGACCATTTTTCGGAAAAATCATAAATTGAACTTATATATGTTATGAAACCTGTTTTGAAACTTAAACAAGTTGGTAATAATTATTAGAACATGTAAGAACATGTTCGGCTCGTCAATTTCAGTTCTAGGGTCGGTTCGCAACCGAAAGTCGTGAAGTTTGACTTCTGCTTTGACTTTCGATTCTGACCCGATTTAGATTAGTTACCTACTGATCTAAAGTTGCATTACGATCATAATATAATGTAGCATAACCCTATGAGGTTATATTACATGATCATAATCAGAATCCAAGTTTATGCGCAAGTTCCATAATTATGCAATTTTGACCAGAATGCGCTTTTTACATAAATCAAGGTTTTAATGATAATAAACTTGATCATGAGTTTCCTACTGATGTAATATTATAAGTAGGATTATTTGGGATGTTAAACCAAGTTATAAACTGAGTTTTCAAGCAGGTCTTTCAACTATGTCATAATTGACAATTTTAGCCCCTGTGGCTTATAAAATAGTTTTAATCAAATCTTTTCAAGGTAAATCATTTACCTACTGATAGGTTATATTAAATAACATATTTAAAATATTTTAATCTGACCTTAACATCAGTTTTCATAAACATTGCTTAAAGACGTCATTTTACGACATAAGCACCGCTTCGGCGCATAGTATGGTTTTAAACCATATTAATGGACCAAGACTTGTTACCTACTGATTTTAAAATTTATTTTAAACATATTGACAGTAGGTACATGTTATAAACTCAGAATCCTAAATAATTTATAAACTATGTGTAAAATGACCAAAATACCCATCCGGTGCATAATTTGGTCATAAAAGATAATTTACACATATAATTGACATCCTACTGATATTATATCATAAAAAAAAATATTTTTCCTGAATACTTATGATGATAAAATTGAAATATATTCAAGTTCTTTTATACGGTATGAAATTACCAAAATACCTTATGAGGCATAGTTTCGTTTTAAAACCATAACGGGCATATAAGTTGATATCCTACTGATATCTTAACTTATTTAAAATATAATGGCATATAGAACTTGTCCATGACTTATCCGGTTACCCGATATCACTAATATGCGCACGGTTACGTATATGTAACTATTTTCGGAAATTAACCAAAACGGGTTTAACCTTGTCATTTAAGTTTCAAAATCCAGAATGTTAATAGTTTACCATAATAAACAAGTCAAGGTACTTGTTGGGATTAAACTACATTCTATCCAATCATCGTTTAATCTAGCGTCGTACGTTTTGGTCAAGTACGCTAGTCGGTCTAAGTCAATGACTTGAATAAGACCGTTAGTATTTAATTGGTTAGTTTATGCCATAATCCAGACTAGAGACTTGCCGGTAAATGCTATCTGCACTTAGTCCTTTTTGTGTACGGCTGAGTTATTAGAAATTAAAGAAGACTAGCTCAGGTAAATACTCTCGACTTATTTTCCCTATACGGGCTTGGGTTACGGTAAATTATTACCGCTTGGTCGGAAATGGGATTAATCAAACGCCGGTTCGGGATAGAAATCCGCATATTCTGTTTTAATCAGTTTTGTTTGATAATTTAAACATCGGGGGTTAACTACCGTGTCCTAGATATCCTCGGCTCATTACAATCGAAATGGCCACGACCTTAGCGCGGGTGTAGGCATACACTCGATAGACGCTCAATTATGCATTCCCACAAGGTTGGGAGGAATTGACTCCTTCGTGAGTCCAAAGTGGTGTGTACGTTAATTTTGTCTCGGTTTTCGTGCCGAGCCCCGTATGTATGACAAACATGTAAATCTATTAACAAGGTTGGACGGTTAATTAACTCAAGTTATAAAAAGATTTTGTGCTGATACGCACCTAAAATATTTTTGAAATGTTTTCAAAATGAGTCAGTTGGGTGTATTTACCAGCGAAAGCTTACGTATTTTCAAAAGACTAATCTGCAGGTACGATACGAAAATAGGCCGGAAGTGCTCGATAGTGATAGAGGATCTTGCAAATCCTAAATCTGCCCAAAGTCTGTTTTATATTCTTTCCTTGTAATTTATGATCCGCATGTGGATCTTCTATTACAAGCTTGTATATTATTTTGTATTTTTGAATATTCGGTTTGTAATAGTAATTTTACTCCAAGACTTCCGCTGTGCCGTGTTTAATTGACTATGATGTTATCAACTGTTGTCACGATACTCCCCGCCCGGGCCCACCGGTGTTTGGATTTCGGGGTTGGAAATCCGGGGTGTGACCAAAGACCCTTCACACCTGGTCAGGTAACAAATAAGCACGTCAAAATGTGTCGGGTAAAAAAAAAACAACAGTAAACTTTACCAAATTCAATCCAAAATAGTTATGCTTTAATCTATATAAACTTCCAGATTTTGTTCGATCGGGTCTTTAAATGCTTTCTTCATCAAACGCTGAAATGTGGCTCCAGCATTCTTCCGGCCGAAGGGCATTTTGGTGAAACAGTCTATTCCTTTGTTTGTTACGAAAGCTGTCATGTCTTCGTCCTCAACTGCCATTTGGATTTGGTGGAACCCCTTATACGCATCCGGGAAACACTTCAGGCGGAACGTGGCGACATAGTCAATTTTTTCATCGATCTCTGGGAGCGGGAATCAGTCTTTCGGACAAGCGTTATTCAAGTCAGTGTCGTCGATACACATTCTCCATGAGTTATCTTTCTTCTGAACCATGACCGGGTTCGAGACCCAGGTTTAGTATCGGATTTCTCGAATAATCCCAGCATCCAAAAGACTTCGTACATCTTTTGCAATAAATTTTGCCCGATTCGGAGCCATGTGCCTCTTCTTTTGCGTTATTGGTTTTACCGATTCTTTGACTTTCAAACGGTGTTGTGCCACCGATCTAGGAACACCCTGCATATCAGAATGTTGCCATGGAAACACATCAATGGAGCTAGTTAACAAGTTCCATAGGAGTTTCTTGGTGCGATCGGGTAGCTGGGCTCCAATCGCTATTTGCTGTTCCGGGAATTCTGGATTGATCGACCACAGCTCCGTAGGTGCTTCTGAGGCTTTTGAGCTTGTCGCAGTGGCCTGTCTCACTATCACACCCCAACCGATGGCGCAAACATCAGGACGGGACGAAATAGATTGCTCGAGTCAACATAACACTAGTTTGCGACAATAGTTAAGATAATAAAATTTCATTTCATTCAAAATTTGTCAGGTACAACATAATGACTTTCAAAGTACAACATTTAAAAGATTTAAATACAACGTGGTTAACTTTACGCAATGTAAAGTCCAGAAATTTCTAAGTGAGTTTATAGGAGGTCCCTACCAAGTTTCATCCATGGCGTCATCCTTAACCTGCAACATGTTAAAACTATAGTTCAACACAAAAGCATTGGCGAGTACCCAAGTTTGATATAACATAAGTATGAAATAGTTTAAACGAATCCACATGTTAAAATAGTATACTGGATTAATGTAAACAAGGCATGCGATTTACAAGTCAATCCTCAAGTATCACCTCAAAATAGAATAAACTTAACATGACCACAAGAATATGAGCGGTGCATTACTCCTATAGCGTTATACATGATAAGGGGAGGCTCGTACGAAGTTAATGACAAGTCGTATCACATAAGAATGTTCCAGGTATACAAATCACGTATCACGTATCTTTAGCATGTATGATGGATTGTTTGTGTGTTTGCATAGAAGTATAAGTGTGATTGTGTGTATTTTTGATAGATTAAACATGTTGCACCCATAAGTGTGAAACAAAAAGGGTGTAAGAGTGTACTCACAGTTATGCAAGCTTCCTAGTATTCTGTGCGTAGAGTGCTTAGGTGATGCAACCTAAAGTTACCCTACATTGGGTAAACAGGTGGGCGTGAGTATACTGAGTCGGACGATAGATCCTTAAGCAGAAAGTACGGAAAGAAAACGGGAAAAATGCCACTTCGTACGAAGTTGTCTAACCGCCTCGTGCGAGCTGACTTGCAACTCGTACGAGTTAACTGGTACCTCGTACGAGCTGACTTGCACCTCGTACGAGTTGACTATTCACCCTCGTGCGAGGGACAGTCCTGGAACGTGTTAGCCTGTTTTGTACCCAATTCAACACTGGTTTCTATGAACGGGGGTCGTGAATACAAGGCAGGGTAGTTCGAGTCATGACACTAGATCAGATTGTGATTAATATTATGTCCAGATCAGTCCGTAAACAAAATAAGTATAGCTTAGTCAAGTTTGTCATAGAAGTCAAGACTGGGGGTGCGAACACCTCATTATATGATTCACCAAAGCACAAGGTTTGTCAACCCGGTTGGTCTTCAATTACAGAATTTAAAGTCTTCTAAAATGTTATCAGCCGAGTGAGCGAGCTAGGTGTGTGCATCCTGAACATAATAGTGTTTGGGGACGTGTCATAGCCTTGTCACTCTAATGAAGACCGAATCGGTTTTAGGAGTAAAAACGTGTACAAACAGTGGTGGAACTTAATTCGGAAAGCCTTAGCTCCCAACGTTCTCACACTAGCTTAACACTTAGTTATTTATAACTTGGGTTAACTCACATGTTTGTACGAAAGAAAATTAGAGAAAGTATGAAGAATTTTGGAGAAGTTTGTAAGTAAAGTGAGCTAAAACTCACTTAGAAGTCGAGAATAATCTGCCAAGAATCCGTAATTTCGAGTGGTAATGAGAGAATTTTCAGAAGGTTGGAGATGGAGGGGAAGTGTCTGATTTATAGGAGAAGGGAGCTGGCAGAAGCATTCGTGTGAGGTATCACATCGTACGAAGTGGCTGTCCACTTCATACGAGGTGGTGGCCACTTCGTACGAAGGGCTTAGTTTGAGGCTAAGTTTTCGTGTTTTAGTCGGTTTTAAGCATTTTTAAGCATCAGCAGGTATCGTGTGTGCATAGCATGTATCTTGAATGTAGATTGCATATGAGTCACGTATTTAGACGATTGTTTGTATGAATACTCGAGTATGAAAGTATGAATAGCATATGTTGACATGTATGTTTTGCTTGAATACCAAGTATAAAAGTATGCGTAAAGTTTAATTGTCTATTATGTTCGACATCTCGGATTACAAGCTTGGGATAGAAATAGGAATACGGTACAATACAAGTTTCCCAAAAATAGAAATACGATTACACTTTCTAAATGAGGAAAGTACAAGAATGTGAAGCGTTACAGTGTCCCCTACTTTCGGAAATTTCGTCTCGAAATTTATTCAAGAGGAAGATGCAACGAACAAATGTGGGTACTTAGTCTTCATATCACATTCGAGTTTCCAAGTAAACTAAGGGCCACGTTTTCCTTCCCATCGAACCTTGACTATGGGAATTCGACTGCGCCTCAATTTCTTGACACCTCGATCAATGATTTCGATAGGTTTCTCCACGAAGTGTAGAGTCTCGTTGATTTGAAGATCTTCGAGTGGGACTTGGAATCCTTCTTCAACTTGACATATCTTCAAGTTGGAGACGTGAAATGTAGGGTGGACATTGCCGAGTTCGTGAGGATAAGTACGGGAAGTACAGGGCCAGTCATAATCAGGCGGTTGGGGATGTGGGTCCCCCAGTTAGTTATAAAAGTTTCCTGGAGCCTTCCTTCAGGTCAGAGCATGCTCGTTCGAGCTATGTGTTGTTATGTTCGGTCCGGCGAATTCTACGTCGCCTCATCAACACCATAACACTTTTAATTGATTAGCATGACTTCTTAATCTCGTCCACTACTGGCCATATAGGAGGGCTCCGGTTAACACATTCTTTTTGCTTTTTTGGTTTCCCATAAGTCCGGATCTAGAATGCGCCAGATGACGCTTACCATCAACATATCTATACTGCATAGTTCAAGGTGTGTAACTAACCAAAATATCAAAAATGCATCCTTATTTTTCAATCATGTCATCCAATATGTATAGAACTATGCAGTTGAACTCCATGCTTTTGCAGCTGCTCAAAAACAAGGATGAGGGCCTTGATAGCATTGTTGTTCTAGACGTACCCAACAGTTTTGCATTGTTTGATTTAAGGGAGTTCATCAGAGGTGACAAAATGGACGAGTCAAACTCAAATGGGTCAAAAGATTCAAAACAGGTGAATTTAGCATGAATCAAAAGTGGGTTCAGGACTTCAGGTTCACCCACAAAACACTTAATGTTAATTTGATTAAACAAATCTATACATAACAAATACCTTACATATGATTAAAAAACTAGATTATCAGAATACATAATGTGTTAACTAGGATTTGAGAGACAACCCTTATCAGCTACTAAATTTGCAACCGAGAGGCCTTGGCTATCATTGCTTTGCTAGCAAAGAGAGACATCGGTTGAGAAATCCAAACTATAGTGCCTACATGGCTCATCAGGTGAGCGGAAGACGGATTCAGCAAAACCTTTATTGGCACTGAAACAGAACACAAAGATCAATCAGCACAAGTCAACAGTAGAACTGCCTTTGTTTTGGTTGATTGAAGACCATGCAGAATGACAAAATTGAAAATCTTTTTAACTTCCAGGTTATATTATACAAATAAACAAAAAAATATGTTTTAGCTTTACCGGAAATGGTTTAGACAGTTCTATGTATTGTGTGTGAATACAATTTGAGTATCTTTTTGACTCGCTGGACTAGAGGCAAAAGACAGGCAGCCTAAATCGTCCCCTTTATCCACAGATGGGTCATAACTCTCATCTCAAGTTTGTAACATATAATATACGAGGCATTTTCAGATATATTATAAAACTTATGGTTACTGCTAATCAAGTTGATCTTAAAGTGAAATCTAAAAGCTCAAAGCAGCTATTTGGCAAAGCATCTGACCTGAAAAGAGCGAAAACAACAGCATTCTCTGCAGAACCACCCTTGATGCGTATGTGCTATGCATTTTCTCCACCTGCAACTTTTTGTAACTAAATATTACAAAAGACAAATAGGCCACGAAAAGAATATGAACACAAGAAGATTTGCACATTCTTTTGTCTCCCACTGTTTTTAACGAAACAAAATGCTCTTAACTGTACCTGTTCAAGATTAGACACCTGCAAATAGCAAAAAAGGAGAAAAGAGAAGAAAAAAATAGACACTTGAATGACCCTAAATGTTTTATAATTCCCATCTGGATCATAATTTGTGAAGCCTATGTTACATATTTATACAACACTAAGGTGCCACTAAACATAAATAATATGATAAGCACACTATTGAAATTAATGCTATATATGTAAGCAATACTTTGTTTATACTTTATACCAACAAGACCAAACTCCTACAAAGAAAAACCATAAACACTGGTCACTAGTTGATGTTGATAAATCAATGTTGCATATTTATTTGTTCACTAAAGCTACATTTCCTCCTGTACATTGATAAATATAGTAGCGCGCACAACCGCACATGCAGATTCGAGTGTTGTTTAAACTTGTTCATTTCCCTTGAGGATGTTGTACTTGCAAAGTGGACAGGTGACATTCATCTTCAGCCATTTTACAATGCATGTAGCATGGAAATGATGGTTGCAAGGAAGCGCAAGAAGTTCTGCTCCATCCTCATATGTACTTAGACATATGCAGCAGTCCTGAAAAAAAAGGAGATTTAATCATTATCAAATACCTAAAATCCCCTTCTAAGTTCTAATCAAGGATAAGCATCCTTTACAAACTTACAGCATCCTCAGGTAGAAGAACACGTTCAACTGCCAAATAACCACCATTCGATTCGATGGGAATCATTCTACCGGCTCCCACATCAGGCTTGTCATCACTATCGTTAGACGCCTGGAATTTGTATTTTGGAAGGGCACTGAGGTCTGCCTCTGAAGCACCTTCCTGCATATTACGGTGGTATCTTAAAAGTTAAACAAGCTCATGCTAAATATACAAATTTCGAAAATTAAAATATGTTGTCGTTCTCACCTGGCCAGCAACTGCATACAGAATAGCAATTATGCAGGGCAGGCAACAACAAAGAGCAATCCCGATTAAACATGCCAAAGCGACACAAAAGATGGCAAAGAACACATCAAATGCTAAAAACCACGGTCAACCTGCATTCATGAGGAAAAGGAAAAGAATTGCTATAATACTCAGCGTTTATGTGTTCTAGATGGTGATGATATATTGCTTGAAGGCATACCAGTACAGACGTGGAGCACGGTGCAGAAGAATCTCACCACCACAGACCATCCAGTAGAAGCCAATTAGCCACCAGATGAATGATACCATTGTATTAAGATTTTCACACTTTTTAGCGTAGCTGAAAAACATATAATATTATGCATCAGTCACAAATAAGAACTAATATCTCATGAATGCAAGTATGCAACCATCTACACTTCACATATTTGTCCTTCAACTTCAAGATACTTCAAAACTCAAAGAACTACTTCATATTGCTTCAATATATTACACTTCACATTGCAAATACATACTTAACATTAGATAGTATTATTGTTTCTTCATAAATTCCATCGAGCATTAATTTACGATTATACTTCTTTGTTGAATCAATTTAGAAGATAAACACTGGCAGGCATGGTAACTCTCTCAATCATCAACTAATTCGCCATACCACATTACCACAACAACACTCAACACCAATCCATGACTAATCACTTCTCTAACAAAATAAAAGACGTCATCATTGAAATTCCGGTTCGCCATTGACAAACATATGGTAATATCTACAAGCGCTTGGCCTTTGCTTATCTCAGTTTCTTCATTACCTACTTCAGGCAATCATTCTCAGACTCTTCATCCTTACTAGTTACTAAATCTTGTGTCAATCCAGTAAAAAAAATCGAGAGAACTCCCATGATCACACATTTACACCACAAAAACAATCACACTATACACTGACTCACCAAGCATTTCAGGACATATTATATCTGACAAATAAGTAACCGGTTGCACCTCGTGTCCCTGATTTTTTTTCCTTGCCTCTCTTATTTCACATCTTCGTATTTCAGCTTCTTAGTTTTGAAAAACTAAAAACTTAAAAAAGTTAAGCAAATATTACTTAAAGTACTTAAGTCATACATAATTTCAATCATATCTTATATCAAGATATCATTTTGTAATTCCTCAATCTTCACTACAAATGAAATACATGTTTATTTCAAACAACTAGATAACCTAATTCAAAGCAAATAAAGCCAATTTCATATACAAAACTCACCTGATTCCATTAGAACTCATAAAAGCCCCAACCCTAACCTCATCATCCTCACTATCAACAAAGCCTGAATCACCTTCCTCCACACTTTCCTCATCCCGCACTCTCCTATTCCTCCTTCTATACTCCAACCACACAAGCACAACATGCACCGCACACTGCAACGAATAACCGCAAATCCAAACCCTAACCGGCACATTCGGTGTCTCCTCCAACGTACACATCAACATAACCACCGAAACCGCCACAAAAGCGAGGTTCCACGTCATGTCTAGGGCTACGACCGGTTTGGAGTAGCTCCAGTCGGCTCGGCGTTCCTCTAGCTGGCGCGCTGCAGTCTCGCGAACCAGCATAGAGGCTCCGTGGCGGCCGGAAGCGCGGCCTAGGAGAAGAGCGAGTGCGTTAGGGCTAGTTCGGGATGGTGATTCGGCGGTGGTTTGCCGTGGCCGGAGTAAGGGTGCGGTGGTTGTGGTTGTTTCAGGTGACGTGTCTGACATCGTGAAGGTTCTGAAGTTGGGTGTGAATGTGATTGGTTTTTTTAGGACAACACAAACACAGGCGCAAAATTAATATAAAAAGGTATAATAAAGGAAATTGTTAGGATTTGTTACGCATCACAAAAATCGACGTATTGTTGATGTTTTGTGGTAGGGCTATCGGTGAAAGGGGCTCTAGCCACCAAGTCCCCTCACGTAGACGGTAAGGCTGTTTATGAAGAAGTTTTAAGGTACCAGTGTTACGGCTTCTAATTTTTAGAGCGTGAAATAAAACTTCTAACTATTAATTAAAAAAAGGTAGAAGAGAAAAAAATTTAGAGGTGCATACGAGCTGAGGCTGCAAGCTATTCAAGGTCAGTTCAAGAAAAAGCTTAAAATAAGCCGAGCTTTATCGAGCTCGAGCCGACCTTCAGCCTAAAATGAAGCTCGTTTATTTATTGAGTTTGAGCTTGAGCCTGTTATGTAAAGCTCGTTAGACTCGTTGAGCATGTAAATTAGTTTTTTTTAATATTTAATAGCATTTACTGAATATGTTTTTAATAAAGCTTTACCTTGTAAACGAACGAGCCGAGCCGAACTTATTTAAACTAGTTTACGAGCCGAGTCCGAATTAAAAATAAGTTTGTTTATTGAACAAACCTAAGCCCGAGCTCGCGAGTCTAAACGAGTCTTTTATTTATATTATTTTTACCTAATAATGATTATAACCGATCCGAGCTCGAGCTTAAGAAATTACCAACGAGCCGAGCTCGAGCACGGCTCGACTCGTTTGCACCTCTAAAAAATCTAATTGGTTGTATAGCAAATGGGCCCCCACCAAATCAAACCCTTAATGCTCGTTGTTGGCTGGTGAACTATCTAAAGTACGCCCCTCTTTAACAAGGGTGGGGTGGTGTTGGGGGCACCACCTAGCTGAGGTAGTTGTGGGCATCGCCCCACACCATACTAAGGCCTAAGGGCGCTTCACGCCACCACAGAAGGAGCGCGAAGGGCGCTAGGGTTGAGGTGTGGTAACCATAGCAGGCGCGAGGGCATAGTTATTTAATTTTCTTTACCTTTAAATATATGATCAATTATTTAGGGTGTAAGGGGCGGTCACCTTTTGGGAAGAGGTAAACTCTTCACCCATCGAATGATTTCTTGGCATGCCAACTCTTCTCTTGCCTTCCATCTCAAGGAATGGTTCACCCAAACATTTAAAAAAACGAAAAGGAAAAATGTGTTATTGGTTGAAAGAGAGTGGTCCCGTTATTAACCCACTCTCTCTCCTTCCTTGTGCGGCGATTAATCACCGAAATCAACTCCCCCATACAGTAAACAAGGGACGACAACTGTGTTCCCCATCAGTAAGCTCAATCTTCACAGCATTCCCCACACCCACCCTGTATATCCTTAGAGTTATCCGCTCCATCACTAAACCCCTCAACACGTCACGCCTAAATAGCATTATTATTATTATTATTATTAACATTTAACTCTATCACAACATATAGTATAATTAAATATATTTTGAAAGAAATATCTTTTCTATTATTATATAATTAAGTAAGTTGTTACCTAAAGTGATTTAAATTTTGTCTTTATATGAATTTCACCTTTTAAATTTGAATATTGACATTTAAACCTTCTAAATTTATAAAAACTTTGTAACATGTCATATAGTATAAATTAAATATATTTTGAAAGAAATATCTTTTCTATTATTATATAATTAAGTAAGTTGTTAGCTAAAGTGATTTAAATTTTGTCTTTTTATGAATTTCACCTTTCAAATTTTAATATTGATATTTAAACCTTCTAAAATTATAAAAACTTTGTAACATGTCATTTTAACACCCACTCGAGCTTTACGTGCTTATGTTTATGTACACATCTGATGTTTTACATTTCAATGTAATTTTTATCGTACATTTTGTGCTTATTTTTATGGACGTTTTCATCTGGCCTACATTTAGACGTAAATGTTGTTCCGAAACAAATATGGTCAATATAATACATTTTCTTTAGACTTTATAAATTATAGTTGCTTTACGTTTCATGAGTCATGTCAAATATAATACATTTTCGTGCTTATATTTGTGGACGTTTTTTGTTGGTCTACCTTTTGATCGTTAACCAATTACAAAAGAAAAATAAAAAATCAGTATACTCAAATCATGTGAAAAAACCTACCCCGCAACGCGGGGAATCACTTCTAGCTATTATAAAACTTCGAATGTATACGAGTATGGTTCAAACTATAAACTCCAATATTCTAGCAAAACATTAAAATACTTGTATCGATTCAGAAAAAAATATTGATGTATAGTGGAATAAGTTTAATATATAAAACCATTATCTAAATATTAATTATCAAGTTCTACTACCATTTTACCCTTGTCCCCCTAATAAAAAATACTTGTGAAATATAGATAAAATTCTAACATCGTCTATTCATTACCAGGAGTTCCTTCTCAGAACACAATCTCAGATGAAGTTGCTTTTCTATGCAGCTATGAGTGATAAAACGGGGCTGGGTTAGGCCGGGCTGTGTTGTGGATCAAAACATAATCAGGTCAAAGCTCTCAGCTTCAAAAAACAGGTTCAGATGAAGTTTGGGTTAAAACAACTTGAATAAAAGCAGGTTCATCCGCTATATTTTTTATTTTTATATTTAATGATAACATGCTATGCAATTCCTAATCATCTTCCGGCAATCTCTTGCTTTGGTGTAAAATGTATCTGCCAACACATAACAGAAACGTACCATTCTCCTTTACCATTTACATAATTCAAAAATCTAGTCATATCATAAATTTCTTTCGAAGTAAATTAAGGACATGAGTTTAAAGTTGACAAAATGGTCAGTGCTGAATAATGGGTCAAAAAAGGTTTGCATCAAGACCTGTCTTAATATTTATTGGTCGGGTTGAATAATGGGTCAAAAGCGTTTGCATCAAGACGTGTCATTTCAGGAACGGGATCAAATGGGGCACGAATCAGCGTTCAGCCATTTAACTCGTACTAAGTTTACAGGTTCCCTAACACCGACTGACTTGATAATAAATAAGTGTCTTAAAACATTATAATCCATTTGAGTGTTCTGAAGCTAGAAATAAGAATCAGCAAATGAAGCATACCCATTAAGCTTACCCCCTATTTCAACTTCAAAAATCAAAATACTGTCTACATGAATCAAGCAACAACGGAATCGACACTTGATTCCATGCTCTTAATAACAGATATAACTCTCCAAGCAAGATTCTTGTCGACAATCGACCAGTTGCAGCACAAAAACATACACTCGGAACTCACTGCAGACCCATCACTATAAATTCTATAAGGACAGTTACCATTCGTACAAACTGCAAGACTTACAGTTAACCTGAATAACTTCTACGCCTTCCTACACCTCACTTTCAGCCACTTCATTCAATATAATCGTATTCAAAACGCGAATCAATGAGTTGTCACCAGTATCAGAAACCTTCAAGCTGCATAAATTTAGTGGAAAACAATAAGCAAACTCAATTCCAGTCTGTTCAGTTCCAACCATCGTTAAAAGCGCATCTGTCACACCCCGACCCGCAGCGGAAATAAAGGTCGAGGCATAATTGGGTTATCACCAAAGCTCATGACATTTACTAATAAGTTTCATATTTATGAACTGAAATTAAAACTTCAAATATTCAAACACAAGAAATCATACAAGCACAATAAAAAACCAAATCATTTGTTCAAAACATAAAAGATTTGTTTAATCTTCTAAGGCCATTCCTACCGGTTTCTCTCCTCAGCTTGTTCACCTGTATCATGCGTAAAACAAAGAATTTGGGTCAACAAAAGTTGGCGAGTGAATCTAAATAACAATTTAAACGATTGGTATATCAGTTATTTGAAAAAACTTGTGCATGAATCATTAATGAACATGTGCTTATATATAAACAATCACAACCCACATATTATCCATGATGAACACATAACATGATAAATGATGAACTTGAGATCAAGGCTCAATCAAACGGAGCCGATCTAATGAGGCACCTGATGCTCAACTCGTATCACACGAGGAACTGATGGGCCTTAGATGAATGATTGCACTGAAATGATAAAATGTAACCACACATAATCACACCAATAGAAACACACATTTTGATCATATAATGATGTAAGCACAAGCGTTTAAATAAATAAATAAAACGTGTACGACACATTATACACCCCAAAACGTGATTAAAAAGGGAGTTTGTAAAGATCCACTCACAGTGGGTGCGTATTCTTGGTTGATGATGAGTGCGCACGAGTTTAGGAATTTATCGACGAACGATTACTAACCTAAAATAATAGTACGATAATTCGATAAAATATAACAACTTAATATTTTTATTTGATCATTTTTATTAGATTTTTAAGTGGTTTTTAGGGAACTTTTATAACCTTCAAAATTGATTTTATTAAGTGTTTTTAGTTAATTTTTAATTAATGGAAATATATATAAGCTTTATAAGTAAATGAAATTAAATAAAATAGTAATAAAAAAATACTGTCAGGTCTGACAGCATTAGACCTGACCGGTTTTCATGGCTGAATTAGGCGCGCGTGTTGAGACTCGAACTCTAGACCTTCCGTTTACGTGCATGCAACTCTTCCAACTGAGCTACGTGTCTAACCTGATAAAATCTCGATTTTTATTATACTTATACACTATTTACATAATTTCAGAATTCACATAATTAAAAAGATTTTTAAACCAATCGAACCGGCATGCCTGCCAACACTCGAACCCGCACCCTTACCATGTTTTGCACCCAGCCCAACCAACTGGGCTGGGTGTCTAACCCATTTAAATCAAGATTTATATTAAATTTAAATACTATCTGAGAGGTGTTCTGACTAACTAAAAAAATGTTTTGTTATTGCTGGAACCGGACACATACGCAAATCGAACTCATGACCAGTGTTTTGAAATTGCACACAGTCTACCACTAGACTATGTGTCTAACCCATTTAAAAACCCACGATTAAATGTATATATATACTCTGATTATCTTCATCTTCCTCATCCCCATTAAACCTGTCACACCCCGACCCGCAGCGGAAAAGGTGATCGGGGCATAATTGGGTTATCATCAAAGCTCATGACATTTATTATATGTTTCATATTCATTAATACAATTTAATGGAAATTTACATAAATGATACAACATGTTCTAACTATCAGTCTAAGCTTCTTGGTTCTCTTCTAAGGCATATCCTATGTTTTCCTTGCTTCAACCTGTCCACCTGTATCATGTGTAAAAAGGTTTTTGGATCAACATAATGTTGGCGAGTGAATCCTATGGAAAAACATTTGAACAAGTTTATCCAATTGATTATAAATAATGTGCATACCACATATGAGTAAATGTAGATGTAAATTTATTCACAACACATAATATTGAATATTGAACACACAAACACCAAATGATTGTTTTGAGGCACGCGTTGTTCGACTCGTCTCCCACGAGGAACTGATGGGCCTAATGAATGAGTTTTGAGGCACGCGTTGTTCTTACGAACTGATGGGCCTAATGAATGAGTTTTGAGGCACGCGTTGTTCTTACGAACTGATGGGCCTAATGAATGAGTTTTGAGGCACGCGTTGTTCTACGAACTGATGGGCCTAATGAATGAGTTTTAAGGCACGCGTTGTTCTCGTCTCCCACGAGGAACTGATGGGCCTAAATAATTTGCATACAACTTTGACAATATGTAATACATCACAACCAACAATAGTTACATTCTAGTTTAGTCCATATAATGGTATAGCACGAATTTGCATAAGAGATCTAGTTTAAGCAACACATGATACACCCCAAAACATGAATAAAAAGGGGAGTTTGTAAGAATTCACTCACATTGGGTGCGTTCGGTTGATGAGGTTGAATGCACGCGAAATGGTTTTTAACCACGAGTGAAATTAACCTAGATAAATCGCATTATGGTTTGGTAAGTAAACGGATTTTATTAATCTATTTTAGTAGGCTTGTTGGGTGTATTTTTGTGAGTTTGAGGCTATTTTCTAACCTTAAAAATGTTATTTTTAAGTATTTTTAATTGATTATTAATTATAATAATTAAATAAAAATAATAAAAAAAATATTTGATTTTTGCAACAGTTGACTTTGACTGTTGACCTTGACTGACCGTTGACCGGTTCGAAGGCATATTGTTGTGCGCTGGGTGAGGCTCGAACCCGAGACCTCCCGTACGCGTGCACGCAGCTCTACCAACTGAGCTACGTGTCTAACCCGTCATATATCCGATTTTAATTATATATTATATTAATTAGATTTTAAACAAAAATCCTTTATCTTAAAAACGAATTAAATCCAGCGAACCGGTGCGCTCCACAGGTCTCGAACCCGGGACCTGTGGGTTAGCGTACACACAGTCCACCGCTGGAATGTGTGTCTCACTTGGTTATAAACTCGGTTATCAATATACTTAACATATATCTAAATCAATCCGGTTCAGTTTTGCGGAAAAAGGAATTTTTATTAAGGCAGCGTGTGAGGGACAATACTCGAACTCGAGACCTTAGCGTTCAAAGTGCACACAGTCCACCGCTGGACTGTGTGTCTAACCCGGTAAATAACTTGATTTTAATTATACTTAACTATTACCGAAACTTCGTCTTCTTCACTGGTTTTCACCGGAAGTGACGACTGACTGATTCGAAGTATTGATTCAGGTTCCTTTAGCGTTTTATGATCAATTACAGACGAGATAAAAATAAAAAGGAAAGGAATTAGTCGTGAAAAGTACCGACTAGTTCTCCTCTGTTTTCCGGCAGAACTCCGGCGACAGTAATCTTTTTCCGGCGACGAGTGTCTTGCAGCAGAGAGTCTTCCGAAAGCTTACAAAGGGTGTGGGTGACTTCGGTAAAATTTTAGGGGGTTCAGTAAAGCTCAGAGATTAAAAACTCGGTTTTCCGGCGAAGTATAAATTATTTCCGGCGAGTGAGTTTCCGCCGAGAAAGGGTGCGATTTGAGTGTGAAATGTTTCTGGCGAGTTGTGGGTGAATTTATAGGGTAGTATCGAGATGAATGGGGTCTGAATTCGGTCTCAATTCGAAGTCAGCCGTTCTCCGGCGGTTATGGCTGATGTCGCGGGTTCAGACGTCGGTTATAACCGTCGTAGGAGTTAAGTCTTCGGTTATTTTGAGCGGAAACGTAATTAAACGGCGAAGTCGTCGGAATTTCCGACGGCTGCTATTTGGGCGGAAATTGATTGAATTTAACTTTCGAACTTGAATATTTGAATTAATTGTTTCCTTGTGTTAACAGAAAATCAAAGTGGCGGAGCGGTTGGTTGGCTAGGTGATAAGTTGTTTGTTGAGCCGGTTACAGACCCGAGTTCGAAACCCGGCAGAAGCAAATCATTTTTATTTTGCGATTTTTATCAGTTTTTCAAAAACTAAATATATATCCCCGCAGCATAATTGATTACGTATCGTTTAAAATTATTTTGGGCATTTAATTCGCAACGAAAATTTTAACTGACTGTTCGGTTGATAAACGGAGCGGGTTTGGTAAATCCGTTTTTGACGGATGTTACAGTATCCCCTGCTTTTTAGAAATTTCGTCCCGAAATTTAAATAGGGATATAATTGACTAAAAGAATGATGGTGTTTAGTTTGACAGTTACATACTTAGAAGAAATAAGGGTTTGGGTTTTTGTTTGAGGCGGTAACGTTCCTTGTAAAGGTTAAGTATCCTAATACAGGAATCGCTTTTTGTTGCCTACTGTATAAGTATTGTTAAGCAGAAATGATTTGCTAAAATGATATCATTCATAAGAGTTTAGATATGTTTGGAAAAGTATGGTTATATCCTAAGGCAAAACTTCCAATACTACAATCTACACAAATAACCACAACAACTAATAACTGAATCCACATTCTGATAGTATATATGTTTGAATGGTGACAGTTCCTCTCTCGTTTGTTATGATGGAGAGGTTAGTCTATGTAGAAATGGATCACAATCCAATTTCTTTAAATAGTGAGATGATATAAATGTAACACAAATTTCAACCAAGGCAATACTAAATCCTACATGGAACTTCTCATAACCGCCTGATAACGCCTCTGATCCTTTGGCAAGAATACTTATATACAGGAAGTACCAGCGGCGTATCCACCATATTCTTGTCAAATTTTCATTGGTTTTATCAGTGAATTATGATTAGTCCTATAACTCTACAACCAATACATCAAACATAAAAATACTGAAATGAAATATATCTGTGCGATCAAGGCTCAATCAAACGGAGCCGATCGTATTGTATGTACTGAAATTGAAATGTCTGTGCGCTCAAGGCTCAATCAAACGGAGCCGAACGTATTGAATGTATTGAAAATGAAATTGTCTGTGTGCTCAAGGCTCAATCAAACGGAGCCGAGCTTATTGCATGTATTGAAAATGAATAACTTAATCACACAAACAACCTATGCATGGAACCTCTCATAACCGCCTGATAATTCCTCCGATCATTTGACAAGAATACTTATATATAGGAAGTACCAGCGGCGTATCCACCATATTCTTGTCAAATTCTCATTGACTTTATCCGCAAGTTATGATTAGTTCTATGCGACTCTACAACATAAACAAACACAACAACCAGCGCTTGAGTCTTAATTCTGATAGTATCCGTGTTTGACAAAACCTCTCTCGTTTAATATGATGGAGAGGTTAGTCTATGTAGAAGTGAGACACAACTCAACTTCTTTAAATGATGAAACTGAGATATGTCGTGAAGTATGAATATTAAATCAATGAGTATAAAACAAACTGAACTAGTAATTTGCATTAAAATTCTTGGATAAAATTCCAATTGAGATACGTGAAAATTGAGATAACATAAAGAAAAACATAAAAACTAAGTGGTTGGAGTTGAATCTTGATTCTTGGTGAGAGAAGGCTAGTTAAGTGGTTGGTTTGGACCGTTAATATCTTCAACAGGATTGGCGTTGATGTTATAAACTCTTCCTCTTGCTGGCGGTGGAGCTGGGTTTGCTTGGTTTGCTTGGTTAACTGGGTTTGCTTGAGCTTGGGCGTTTATGATGTTAACCAAACAAGGGCACGTGTTTCTAAAATGGGTAGGGTCGCCACAATTGAAACAAGCTCGAACATATGGGTACATGGGGTATTGAGGTTGTTGATATGTTTGGATCATGGGTTGAGTAGGGGTTGAGGTTTGGTTTTGAGAGGTGCGGCAAACGTTGCTCAAATGACCGTAGCGTCCACAATTCGCACATAGTCGATAGGGTAAGGTAGATGGATGGTGATAGAAACAGGTGTTGCATTGAGGGTGAGGTCCAATGTAAGGTTTCTTATTTGGGTAAGTTGAGTTGGGTGCTACTTGAGCGTTTGGGATAGTTTGAGGAGGTACAACTTGTGAAGCTGGTTGGTTGCGTTGGTTGACGGCGAAAATTTGTCCATCTCGTTTTCTCTTAGAAATAGGTGGTGTAAAGGATTCGGTTCGGGTGGAGTTTGAGGTTTCGGTTGATGCTTTATCCTTCTTCTTCTCCTCTTTGAAATCTTTGTTTCGGATTCGGTTCTCAGTGAGCGGGGTTGCTAGCTCCATTGCTGCTTCCAAAGTTGCAGGCGAGGTACTTATTACAGAGTCTTGAATCTTTGATGGAAGACCACGAATGTAGTGCTCGATCAAACGGTAGAGGGGAGTAAACAAATTGGGAACCATTTGATTTAACTCAAGGAATCTCTTGTTGTATGTGGTGTGGTCGCCTTCCTTTTGTTTCAAAGCATGGAACTCATCCTCCAATTTCTTGATTTCGCTTCTTGGGCAAAACCGTCTTGTCATGATTCCCTTCAACTCTTCCCAAGTCAAGGTCATAGTTTCTTCAACACCTCGTTTGGTCTTCTCTATATTCCACCATGTGAGTGCCGTTCCAAGTAAACGACCGGTGGCATAATGCACTTTGCGATCATCGGGGCAATCGCAATTTAGAAAAGTGTTCTCCATTTCTTCGAACCAATGGAGGAGAGCGGTGACACCTTCAGTACCTTCGTATTTTGGAGGATCGCAGGATTTGAAATGTTTGTAGGTGCATTTAGTGACTGAAGGATTGATAGTGTTTTGATCCTCTTGTTGGGTTGGGTTAACGGAATTAGCGGTAAGGGCTTGTTGAACTTGAACTACGATGTTGGGTATTACGGTCGCCATTTGCTGAGCGATTTGGGCAGCCATGCGTTCACGGGCTTTTCCTGCTCTCATCTTCCTACGGGCGAGGTTAGAAGACATCTACAAGGAATACATGTCAAGAGTATGAGTTGGATGCCTTTGGGATCGCGGGTCGTGTTTGGGAATGAACGTTCATAAAATAAATATACAAAAATAAATCTACTACATCCATAGGATGTCTTGGGCTTTGCTCGTATTTGGGCCTTGCATGCCGCCATACTTCACCTTCGTAATCATGTGGGCCCCCATGATTACCGGGTTTTTTTATATGGTTCGCATGTGTTAGCCTGGTTACGTACACTAAAACCCGTAGAAAATCGAGAAATATGTAACGTATGATATTCGGAATGTGCCCCGGCATGGACACGGTGACATCTCAAAGTGAGGTTAGTTCGAACGACGTTTGGTGTGGCATGCTTTGGCCTAATAGGTCCGTCGTACTCTCATCGTTAGTCCCCAGGTAGGCAAACTGGTCCGTTATTTTGGATTTATACGAATGCCAACCTAGACAGGACGTCCCGACTACCGGTACTTGTACCCTTCCGGTTACTACATGCCCGTCGCAGAACTTACTTTGATGGGATTTGAAAATTGCAACAAAATCCTTGAATAATGAGAGTATGAAAATGAATTGAATATATGAACATTGATATATGTATAACGAATATGTATATAAGCATGTATGTTTGACTGTAATATGAAACAAATAAATATCACAAGTTTGTATGTAACCACCTAATCAATTAAAATTTAGGCAGACTATAGTATAGGCTCTAAGGGTCTAATAACCTATCCTATATCCCTATAGTCATGGCTCTGATACCAATCTGTCACACCCCGACCCGCAGCGGAAAAGGTGATCGGGGCATAATTGGGTTATCATCAAAGCTCATGACATTTATAATATGTTTCATATTCATTAATACAATTTAATGGAAATTTACAATAAATGATACAACATGTTCTAACTATCAGTCTAAGCTTCTTGGTTCTCCTCTAAGGCATATCCTATGTTTTCCTTGCTTCAACCTGTCCACCTGTATCATGTGTAAAAAGGTTTTTGGATCAACATAATGTTGGCGAGTGAATCCTATGGAAAAACATTTGAACAAGTTTATCCAATTGATTATAAATAATGTGCATACCACATATGAGTAAATGTAGATGTAAATTTATTCACACAACACATAATATTGAATATTGAACACACAAACACCAAATGATTGTTTTGAGGCACGCGTTGTTCGACTCGTCTCCCACGAGGAACTGATGGGCCTAATGAATGAGTTTTGAGGCACGCGTTGTTCTTACGAACTGATGGGCCTAATGTATGAGTTTTGAGGCACGCGTTGTTCTTACGAACTGATGGGCCTAATGAATGAGTTTTGAGGCACGCGTTTTTCTTACGAACTGATGGGCCTAATGAATGAGTTTTGAGGCACGCGTTGTTCTACGAACTGATGGGCCTAATGAATGAGTTTTAAGGCACGCATTGTTCTCGTCTCCCACGAGGAACTGATGGGCCTAAATAATTTGCATACAACTTTGACAATATGTAATACATCACAACCAACAATAGTTACATTCTAGTTTAGTCCATATAATGGTATAGCACGAATTTGCATAAGAGATCTAGTTTAAGCAACACATGATACACCCCAAAACATGAATAAAAAGGGGAGTTTGTAAGAATTCACTCACATTGGGTGCGTTCGGTTGATGAGGTTGAATGCACGCGAAATGGTTTTTAACCACGAGTGAAATTAACCTAGATAAATCGCATTATGGTTTGGTAAGTAAACGGATTTTATTAATCTATTTTAGTAGGCTTGTTGGGTGTATTTTTGTGAGTTTGAGGCTATTTTATAACCTTAAAAATGTTATTTTTAAGTATTTTTAATTGATTATTAATTATAATAATTAAATAATTAATAATCAATTAAAAATAGCGTGGCGTTAGCTTGCCTTTTTGACCAAAACGAACTACTCCCTTCCACGGTGATACTTTAAAAAGTACTTGATAACCAAAACGAAATTCCAACGGCTTTCGTCGTTTATCAGCATAACTCTTTTGACGACTTCGAGCTGCTAGAAGATTGTTGCGAATCTGAAAAATTTTGTCAGTCGTTTCTTGAATCAGTTTAGGTCCGGTGATTTACGCTTCACCAATTTCGTGCCAACATACAGGAGATCGGCATTTACGACCATATAAAGCTTCAAAAGGAGCCATACCAATGCTTGAATGATAGCTATTGTTGTACGAAAATTCCACTAACGGTAGATGAGTGTCCCAATTACCTTTGAAGTCTATGACACATGCTCGCAACATGTCTTCAAGGGTTTGTATGGTGCGCTCAGATTATCCATCAGTTTGAGGTGAAAGGCAATGCTAAGATCCAGACGTGTACCCAGAGCGGATTGTACAGCTTGCCATGTTTGAGAAGTGAAACGGCCATCTCGATCTGAAATGATATTTAAAGGTACACCATGACGGCTTACAATCTCACTGATATAGATACGAGCTAACTTCTCGTTCTTAAAATCTTCACGAATTGGAATGAAATGAGCTGATTTGGTGAGACGATCAATGATAACCCAAATGGTGTCATACCCACTGGAGGTGCGAGGTAACCCGGTAATGAAATCCATGGTTATATTTTCCCACTTCCATACAGGTATTTCGGGTTGAACAAGAAGTCCTGAAGGTCTCTGATGTTCAGCTTTTACTTTGGAACATGTAAGGCATTTGGAAACAAATATAGCGATGTCTTTCTTCATGCCAGGCCACCAATAGGAGTATCGTAAATCTTGATACATTTTATTGGCTCCTGGATGTATAGAGTATCGTGTTTCATGTGCCTCATTCATGAGAAAAAATGGAGATCATCACGATCAGGCACCCAAATACGATTCAAGTAATAGAGAATACCATCTGATTTGGATTCTAGCTTGGTTTCAGCTCCACAAGACAGTTCATCCCGTACATCGTTTTCCGTGACGGGAAATATGTTGAGCTGCTCTAATTCGGTTTTGAAGATCGGTCACAGTTTGAGAACACAAAAGACGGATTGAGTTAGCATATTCCTTTCGACTGAGAGCGTCAGCCACAACATTAGCCTTGCCAGGATGATATCGAATTCTACAATCATAATCGTTTAGGAGTTTGACCCTTCGACGTTGCCTCATGTTCAATTCCTTTTGATTGAAGATATGCTGGAGACTCTTGTGGTCAGTGTAGATTTCACACTTGGTACCATAGAGTTAATGTCTCCATATCTTAAGGGCGAACACGACTGCTCCAAGTTCTAGGTCGTGAGTGGTATAATTCTTCTCATGCACTTTGAGTTGCCTTGAGGCGTAGGCTATCACCTTTCCTCTTTGCATTAGAACGCAACCTAACCCTTGCCCTGACGCGTCGCAATAAACCACAAAGTCTTCGCAACCATCAGGAAGTGTAAGTATAGGTGCATCACAAAGTTTTTGCTTCAAAGTTTGGAAAGCCACTTGTTGTTTGGGTCCCCAAATAAAGGGTTTGTCCTTGTGAGTCAAGGCTGTAAGTGGAACAGCGATACGAGAGAAATTTTCAATGAAACGTCGATAATAACCAGCGAGTCCAAGAAATGACCTAACCTCAGTAGGAGTACGTGGCGCTTGCCACTCTTGTACTGCTTTGATCTTTGCAGGGTCAAGATGAATCCCCTTGTCGTTAACGACATGGCCAAGAAATTGCACCTCTTTTAACCAAAACTCACATTTCGAGAACTTAGCATAGAGCTTTTCGGTTCTTAAGAGTATTAGAATAAGTCGAAGATGACGCTCATGATCGGATTTGGTCTTGGAGTAGATAAGAATATCATCAATGAAAACTTTGACAAAGGAATCGAGATAAGGTTTGCATACTCTGTTCATCAAATCCATGAAAACAACAGGGGTATTGGTCAAACCAAAAGGCATGACCATGAATTCATAGTGACCATAACAAGTTCGAAAGGCAGTCTTTGGAACATCTTCTTCACGCACTCTAAGTTGATGATATCCACAACGAGGTCGATCGTTGAAAAACAGGTGGCACCTTGAAGTTGATCTAAAAGATCATCAATACGAGGTAATAGATAGCGATTTTTGATGGTCAGCTTGTTAAGCTCTCTATAATCGATACACATGCGAAAAGTTCCATCCTTCTTCTTCTTCACGAAGAGAACAGGCGCACCCCAAGGTGATGAGCTAAGACGTATGAATCCCTTGTCAGTCAACTCTTCCAGTTGACTAGCTAACTCTTGCATCTCAGACGGGGCTAACCTATAGGGAGATTTTGCAATTGGTGTAGTACCAGGTATAATATCGATTCGAAATTCGACTTCTCACACCGGAGGAAGTCCTGAAACATCACCGGGAAAAACTTGAGGAAATTGTTTAACGATGGGAATATCTTCGAGCTTCCTTTCCTTACCTTTCTTCTTGACGATATGAGCTAGAAACACAATATAGTCTTTGCGAAGATATCTTCGAGCTTGGAGGCACGACATCAATTTGAGCACTTTAGAAGGAGTTTCTCCAAAGATACGTAGGGTTTGCCTATCAGCGAGGGGTATTCGAATAAATTTCTCGTAGCAAACAACTTCGGCGTGATGTTGACTAAGCCAGTCCATACCGATGATAATGTTGAAACTACCCAACTTCATAGGAATGAATCAATAGTGAAATCGCGGTCATTAAGAGTAAGAGTACAATTACGAACAATCGAGTCTAATGAAATAGGTTCGCCATCAGCAACTTCCACCGTGAACGGTTCAGCGAGACTAATGCGAGGTAGATCAAGAATGGATTCGATTCTAACGACACAAAACTCCTATCCGCACCAGTATCAAACAGTATGGATGCATATCTACAGTTAATAAGAAACGTACCGTTGACCACATTATTATCAGCCCTAGCTTGGTTGGCGTTGATGTTGAAAGCCCTTCCTCTAGCAGGTGGATTAGCTTGATTGGCTTGGTTCACCGGGTTGGCTTGAGCTTGGGCATTTATGATGTTCACCAGGCGTGGGCAGGTGTTATGAAAATGGGTTGGATCACCACAGTTAAAACATGCTTTGACTGGTTGCATCATTGGGTAATTGGGTTGGTAGTAGGGTTGAGCCATGGGTTGAGCAGGTGGTAAGAGTAAGGGTTGTTGGTTTTGGGTTTGGCCCACCACTTGATTATTGGTTTGGGCTTGAGGCTGGTTGCGGTTTGGCTTCTGAAGGATACGGCAAGTTTGAATCGTGTGACCTACACGGCCATAATTTGAGCAGTATTGGCAGGGGTTCTCAAGGGGATGATGGTATTGGCATCGGTTGCATTTTGGGTGTGGACCAGTGTATGGTTTCTTGGATGGAACGGCTTGAGGGGCGACTTGTGTGATTGGGGCAGCAGTGATAGGAGAATTGGTTTGGGTAACGACGGAATTTTTCCCATTACACTTCCTTTTGCCAACAAATTTGGAAGATGAACCTGCTAGAGTTGGGTTTGGAGTTTCAGCAGGTGCCTTATCTTTCTTCTTCTTCTCATCCTTAAAATCGCCATTTCGAATTCGATTTTCCGTCAGTTCGGTAGCCAGTTCCATGGCAGCTTCGAGTGTTGCAGGTGAAGTACTTAACACCGAATCTTGAATTTTCGAGGGAAGACCTCGAATGTAGTGCTCGATTAGACGATAGAGAGGAGTGAACAGGTTTGGGACCATCTGATTCAACTCGAGGAACCTTTTGTTGTAAGTGGTGTGGTCTCCCTCCTTTTGTTTCAAAGCATAGAACTCATCTTCCAGTTTCTTGATTTTGCTTCTTGGATAGAAATGTCTTGTCATGATTTCCCTCAACTCATCCCAAGTCAAGGCCATAGCAACTTCAACACCTCGCTTACCCTTTTCTGTGTTCCACCAGGTAAGTGCTACTCCATACAGCCGACCAGTAGCATAGCGCACCTTGCAATCATCGGGACAATCGCAATTGAGGAAAGTGCTTTCCATCTCCTCAAACCAACGGAGGAGAGCAGTGACACCTTCAGTCTCTTTGTATTTCGGGGGATCGCCCGTCTTGGTTGGTAGGGTTAGTAGGATTGGCGGCAAGTGCTTGTTGAACTTGCACAACGATATCAGGAAGTACGGCAGCCATCTGTTGAGCGATGTGAGTGGCCATACGCTCGCTGGATCTTCCTGACCTTCTACCGCCTCGAGAGTGTCTAGCAGACATCTACAGGAAATACGAAGCGAGATTATGAAATAAATGTTCTTAGGTGTCATGTGTCGTAAAAAGTGAAAACAACATAAAATAAATGAAACATGAATTCAACTACATCCATAGGATGTCTTGGGCTTGCTTAAGATCGGGCCTCCAAATGTCTCCTGTATTTCAGCCTTGGTAGTCACATGGGCCCCCATAACTACTGGGCTTGGTAGGGTTCACATTGGTGTTGGCCTGCTAATGCTGGCATCACCCGAATGAAATCGTAAAACATAATTGTAGGTATAAGGTCAGAGTGTGTCCAGGTATAGACACAATGACAACTCAAAGTGGGGTTAGTTCACACGACGTTTGATGTGGCATGCTTTGGCCTAATAGGTCTTCGTACTCTCATCGTTAGTCCCCAGGTAGGCAAACTGGTCCATCATTTGGATTTATACGAATGCTAAGCCTAGACAAGACGTTCCGACTACCGGTACTCGCAGCTTTCCAGTTACTACATCCCCGTCGTAGAACTCACTTTGATGTGATTGAAAAACATGAAAAACATTGCAAAATATTTGAGAAAAATCATAAAAATTGTGAAATCATGGTGTGTGTGCTTGCGTAGGCATGATGTGTTAACATATAAACTATAATGAACATCACATTTTAGCATACAGTAGTGAAAGTGCTTACATGTATTTGTGTGTGAAAATAAACATGAACATATAAACATCATGAGTTTTTAATATAATACTAAATAATTAAAATCTAATCAACTATAGTATAGGCTCTAAGGGTCTAATAACATATCCTATATCCCTATAGTCAAAAGCTCTGATACAAATCTGTCACACCCGACTCGCAGCAGAAATAAAGGTTGGGGCATAATTGGGTTACAACCAAAGCTCATGACATTTACTAATAAGTTTCATATTTATTAACTGAAATGAAAACTTCAAATATTCAAACACAAGGAATCATACAAGCACAATAAAAAACCAAATCATTTGTTCAAAACATAAAAGATTTGTTTAATCTTCTAAGGCCATTCCTACGGGTTTCTCTCATCATCTTGTTCACCTGTATCATGCGTAAAACAAAGAATTTGGGTCAACAAAAATTGGCGAGTGAATCTAAATAACAATTTAAACGATTGGTATATCAGTTATTTGAAAAAAACTTGTGCATGAATCATTAATGAACATGTGCTTATATATAAACAATCACAACCCACATATTATCCATGATGAACACATAACATGATAAATGATGAACTTGAGATCAAGGCTCAATCAAACGGAGCCGATCTAATGAGGCACCTGATGCTCAACTCGTATCCCACGAGGAACTGATGGGCCTTAGATGAATGATTGCACTGAAATGATAAAATGTAACCACACATAATCACACCAATAGAAACACACATTTTGATCATATAATGATGTAAGCACAAGCGTTTAAATAAATAAATAAAACGTGTACGACACATGATACACCCCAAAACGTGATTAAAAAGGGAGTTTGTAAAGATCCACTCACAGTGGGTGCGCATTCTTGGTTGATGATGAGTGCGCACGAGTTTAGGAATTTATCGACGAACGATTACTAACCTAAAATAATAGTACGATAATTCGATAAATATAACAACTTAATATTTTTATTTGATCATTTTATTAGATTTTTAAGTGGTTTTTAGGGAACTTTTATAACCTTCAAAATTGATTTTATTAAGTGTTTTTAGTTAATTTTTAATTAATGGAAATATATATAAGCTTTATAAGTAAATGAAATTAAATAAAATAGTAATAAAAAAATACTGTCAGGTCTGACAGGATTAGACCTGACCGGTTTTCATGGCTGAATTAGGCGTGCGTGTTGAGACTCGAACTCTAGACCTTTCGTTTACGTGCATGCAACTCTTCCAACTGAGCTACGTGTCTAACCTGTTAAAATCTTGATTTTTATTATACTTATACACTATTTACATAATTTCAGAATTCACATAATTAAAAGGATTTTTAAACCAATCGAACCGGCATGCCTGCCAACACTCGAACCCGCACCCTTACCATGTTTTGCACCCAGCCCAACCAACTGGGCTGGGTGTCTAACCCATTTAAATCAAGATTTATATTAAATTTAAATACTATCTGAGAGGTGTTCTGACTAACTAAAAAAATGTTTTGTTATTGCTGGAACCGGACACATACGCAAATCGAACTAATGACCAGTGTTTTGAAATTGCACATAGTCTACCACTGGACTATGTGTCTAACCCATTTAAAAACCCACGATTAAATGTATATATATACTCTGATTATCTTCATCTTCCTCATCCCCATTAAACCCAGTTCAGAATTTCAATTTTGTTTGATAAAATGATGTTGTTGTTGCATGAATCAAAGGTTGAACATGGAAGAAACAAATTATAAAATTTTTAAATAAGAAATAACCGATCAGTCGACGGTTCCCGTTTTCCGGCGAGTAGTTCCAGCGACACAGAACAAATTTCCGGCAGCAGAGTATTTGAACAGAAAGCTTTTGAGTGATCGTTTGGTGAGCGAGATGTTTCGGTATTTATAGATCAGATGATTCGTAAACGGTTTCAGTTTCAAAATTGAGGTTTAAAGTTTTCAGTTTCGATTCCTCCTATGATTAATAACCGATTTCCTTTGAATCAGGTCATGATTGACAACTGAATTTGAGTTAAAACATGATTTGGTAACTGATAATGAATGCGTTTTTTTTGAAATTGCAGCTACTGAACATTTTGAGCGGCCAAAACTTACCCATTGTAAATCTTATAACACCCATCTGTTTTGAGTTTGTAACCATATGGTGTGTGTATCCTAGTGGTTTTTGTTGTGTGTGATCATATGGGTTACCCGGGTTCGAATCCGGTTTCCCCTTTCTTTTTATTAATTTTTTTATTTTAAAGATTAAATTACTTACTTACTTATTTATTTATTATGATTTAAATTTTATTAATCTTTATTTATTGCGACACATTAAATTGATCTACACTAATAATTACACAACGATCAAATTATCTCACAACTTAACTAACAAATGGTGCGGATTTTGGAATCCGTTTAATACAATTGTTACATCATCCTGGTGTAAAATCTTGACCTTTTGACCTTTCTCCATCATTAAAATCCCTTGGGTTACTCTCTCGTCACAAACGTGTACCGGGGCCGTTTCTGTAACTTCATCTTTTAGAATCTTAAAGTCGGGTGTTGAAGAACTATGCATAAACATGGCTGAGGCGTCGGCTTTAACAAAATGGGTTGTAGGGAAAGATAGCATTTCATTATTTGATGGATAATAACACTGTATTCCCAGTATCCGATTCTTCCTTTGAGATGATCCATGTTTTTTACCTCACCATGTACAAGTATTACATTCTTAGGAGATAGGAATTTTACTAGATCCATTATCCCTTTTTCATCCGTATGTGGGCTAAAAGACAATCGATGAATCTGAAAAAAAGAAAATTATAAGTGAGTACAACGATTGCGAAACAGATATTAAAATTATAAGTTTTTTTTTCTATAAAAAAACCCAACCTTGCAGCGGACATCAATCTGAGTATCTTTGTCCATGTCGACTTTCATGGTTTTATCGGACAACTTGTGGCCCACGCTTCCAGCAACACAGTATCCGGGAAGAATGATAAGATTAGATTCACATGGGGCCCAATGCTTAAAAACTTCAAGTGAAAAACCGCCGCTAAGCATTCCAGGTGTAGCGAAAAGGACACACGGTCCAGGAGCATGTATTAACGAGCGGTCAATGTAGCTCCAAGGACCTTAAACATACTCCATAGTACAAATTAAAAAACCAAATATTATAATAGACGTAAATGTTTAATCTGACTTTTGAAGGTTAAGCAAACGATTACGTTTAACATTGATATAAAAACGTGTAGAGCTACTGAGCTAAAAGTTCAAGAAGCATACATGTCCAGCATAGTAAGCACGGATATGAAGGTCTTTATCAACTTGCATAGTTTGCTTGATATCCACCGCAGTAACTGAGAGAAAAAAATAACTTTCCTTTAAGAACAAGTAAAACCACCTTTAGTTATCCTCATATATTAAAAGGCAAGTAGGAAGGAGCGATACCTTTGTCATACAATTAACGATGTTCTCGTTAGTAAACTGTAATTCCTCTCCTCTTCCAACCATCACTTTCCCGTGATCATCCAGCATAAGTGGAGCCAAAGCTTTCGTAGGGTACTACAGAAAAGTTAATCGTTTACTTGTCAGAAGTTTAGTTAAACATAATAATGGTAAAGCTCGATAATACCATTACCATATGTAGGGGCGGACCTACCTTAGTCGAAGGGGTAGCCCCCTTGACGCTCTGGCGGTAGTGTAAATTTTGGAAAAATTTGACATTTTTTTGGCGTTTTTTCGATTTCGTTACCCATTTTTTATAAAACGTTACCCTACGAATATTTTTTAGATCCGCCACTGACCATATGATACTAATACTCAGCTCAACTCAACTCTGTGATTCTTAAGAAAAAAAGAAAACAAGCCTAACATGTACAGTTTTGCTTGAAATGAACAACAGACTCAATAATTAACCCCATTGAAGTTAAAGAATGTATAAACAGAGTTTACCGTCATATATATTGATCCGTTGTAACCACAAACTTCAGTGAAGTATGGAAGGGCTCCAATATGATCCAAGTGACTGTAAGATAGAACCCGTATTAGTTCATTCTGACTTTATTTTTGAATGATATACAACCTCTCACATAAATGCAGAAAAAGAATATTTGCTTTCTATGACATTCACAAGATTGTTATACTTCAATTAACAATAATATGATGTATAATTGCATATGCATCATATTTTTGCATCTGTCATATATCTACAGAAGTTAATTACAATCATTTGTTGTTCACATCAAAGTTGACAGCAAGTCACATCAAAATGAGTCGCGTAAATAAACAACAGTAAATCATAGCAAACCAATCAAACTCCCAGGACTATGACACCTGTTAAAAGAAACCAATCGAGTTGCCACCTAAATAAAGATCAATAGCTATTGAAAATCATGGAACTATGGAAACAGACCAAGTTGATGACTTGCTGCCTAATGTTCAATAATACTCCAAATAATTAAAAATAGTTCCCACCTATTAAATAAGCTTACAAATGCTCAAATTCGATCTTCAACATTTTAATGCATCTTTTCTGCAGATTAAGAAATATTCATGGCAAAGAAGCAACATTTAAAATTCAATAGTTGATAATAATCATTCCAAATTCAATCTTTAACAAATCCATACAAAAAAGTTAAGTTTTAACCCATCGTAGTCTCTTAATGAAAAGACCATTTAACTAGAAATAAAGCAGTTAGCAGTGGTCATATAAAAACAAATTGAACAACTGACAACTCAAATGAGGGCCACTACCTGTATCTATTATATGAATTCCGTGGCAAAGAAAAAGTAAAATTTTGACTCCAACAAACAAATAAATAAATCCAACTTATGGTATACATTTCAAGGAAGCATAATTTATCACCGGATAAATAAGCTTACAAACACACACACATAAAAAGCTTACCACACACAGGAGTTGACAGTTGAGATGAACTGATAGAGTGGATGAATGAGCATTGAAGCTGACCAGCTGCAGGGGATATCTTAAGGAGGTACTGGGCTTGTTCACAGTCCGGTTTTAACGGTTTCAGTGACTCAAACTGTTGTAACGGTTTTTGAATCTCATAAACCGGAACCAAACAGTTGAAAATTAAAACCGAGCTGAACTAAACCAAACCGAACTTGGTTTGACCGGTTTCCTACTTTGCTATGGAAAGCATTTGAGATCTGTATCAACACTATAGTTGTAGAGATGTCGATCACTTTTGGGTTTAGGTGGCTTGAAGTTTATACTTGAGAGCCCAGTTCATTTCAATTGAGGTAATTAGCCCATTTTTACTTTAAGTAACTCTAAATATTATCTCTGATAAAAATAATTATATATTCTTAGTATGGAAATATTTAAAAAATAAATATAAATAAATTTTACGATAGCCAATGATCTCTAGATCAAGTGGTGGAAGGCTTGCATTTTTTTTGGAAAATACAGGTTTAACTCCCACTTGAGGCACTAATGGGCAATGATAAGAGACCCAGGGAAATCAGGGAAATCTGGGTTTGATCCTTGAGTCAAACGGGTTTTACCGATAATTTTACTGTCGTACCTACTGGTGGGTGAATTATCGGGTTTACCACGGAATTGGTGGTGGACTCGGCTTGCTCTCGAAGTATTCTGTTTGGTCCAGTGGGTGCCTTGAGAGTGCCCGATATTGATTCTGTTGGCCGTTTAAAAAAAGAAAAAATCTTACGGTAGGGTTTGGTTTTCTACGGCTGGTTTCTAGTTGAAATCGTAAAACCGTTCACTAAGGTTTGAATATTTTAAAACCAACCAACTGAAAGTTAAAGACAAAAACCGACCACAAAACCAAACCAATAAACACTAAAACAAACTAGAAACCATCATCGGAACTTGCGTAAGATTTAACAAATTTGACGCTTATATAACACTTAATTATGATTTTCCTTCATTTGTTTTTGACAAACTTTTACTTTTTTTGTTATCTATATGTAACATTTAATTATGCTTTTCCTTCATTTGTTTTGACAAACTTTTACTTTTTTTTTGTTATCTATAGTTTTTCTTTTCTACTAAAGGAATGTCGGTATGGTCTGACGGGAAACACAGACACCGCTAATCATGTAATATGTAAAAAAAATAAATTAAAAAAAAATTATTACAATACCATACTCAAATTAAAGAGAATAAATGTTCGTATAGTGTAATTTTTTACGTATAATATAGTATATATAAGTCTAAGATATTTTTCTAGTAGTATCATGTTTGCCCCCATAAAAGTGGTATGGGTTAAAATACTTGCATTTACAAAGTTAGTTGCTATTTAGATGTAAAAATTCTTGTCAAAGAATCTACAATTTTTATTTTTTGTCGCTACGTCTATGACGCAAAGCGTCGTGAATTTTGTATTTGTTAACTTTTTAAATTGATCAAAACAACTTTAGAAAACAAAAAAATATCAACCTTTGTTCTTTCATATAAGACCGAGTGTTACGATTCAACACCCATAACATGACCACCACCCACGTTGGAACCACATCGACACAACCCCGTCACATAAACTTCACACCTTCCCTATCCGCCTCTTCAAACGTGTGACAACCATCACAAAAGAAAGTTAATATTGACTTTAACTTTAACTTTGTTACTACCTTGATATCTTAACTAAGTCTATATTGATAAACTATAGTCCTTTACTTGTTATAATCTAAAACCCTAGTTTCACATAATTGTGGAAGCTTCTAAGACTTGATAAGTTTTGTGAACAAATGAATAACCTTTCATATATGGAAATTCACATCTTGACAATCAACATATCTTGTAATATAACCCTGATGCCTAATTTGGCGAAAAGCAACCTACCCTTTCTTAATTGGAAGCTTTTACTAAGCGGGTGTTTCTTTCAGCTTTTAATGGACTTTTAATAGAGATGACAATGGGTCGGGTACGACTAATTTCATACCCGGCCTATTATCTGTCGGGTATTTGACGGGTATTGGGTAAAACCGTTGAGATTTTCATACTTTCCTTTATGTTTTAAAAATCTATATAATATATTAAAATTATGATAAATAACATATATATCATGATCATCATAATAATATTTGACATATTACAAAATGTAAATACATTATTATATTAATCTTAAAAAATAATTTTGTATTTTATAGAATATAAATATAAATATAAATATAAACAATGTCATCAAAATAGATATTTCAAATGAAAAGTTTATTATTCAAATAATAAAGCCACAAGAATAAAACATTACTAAACAATAGTTAAAAGATAATAAATATAAAACTTAAAAGTTTTTGGGTATATACTTTAGGTAAACGGGTATATAATTTTGGGTAATTGGGCGGGTATCATCTAATCTCATACCCGTCCCATACTAACAAAATACTTTTTCCATACCCATACTCGGCCCAATACCCGTCGGGTATCGGGTATACCCGTCCCAAATGCTTCAGGTTTTGGGTATTCCCGTTGGGTCGGGTAATTTTGCCATTCTTAACTCTTAATGGTTCAGACATCAAATCTTACTGGTTCAACACTTAATGGTTTAGACTTTTTGTTTTGTGAGCGAATTTTATATGGTTCAAACCTCTTACTGGTTCAACTTTTAGTGGTTGAAACTCATAAAGGCTCTTAATAGTTTAGACTTCTTAGTGATTCATTACTTAATAGTTCAAACCTCTTATTTGTTTAACACTTACCTATTTAGAAGTTGCCAAACAACCTATAAAAGTTATTACATATGTAACACATTACGTAAAATTGTTGAACCTTTTGCGAATAAACTAAGGTTAAATCAACAATTAATTAATTAAATAAGGATAAAATAATAATAATAATAATAATAATAATAATAATAATAATATAATAATAATATAATAATAATATTAACGTGGGCGAAAAATATTACATTAAATAATTATATGTTGTTAATCCATGTTAAAACCCTAATTATCCTTGAATTCTTATAAAAAGCTAAAAACTATTTAGGTTTAAATCATCCTAATATCTAAACTCTTGATCAAAACTGAATCTAGTTCCTTTTTACATTTAAAATTCGGTCCACACCTTTAAGGATCATAATCCATTGTTTAAACTCATATAAGCAATAACATTTGTAACACAACTCAATTACTTGTTCCCCAAGATAATCTATATCCCTAAACCCACCATGACCAACGACCTAGCCCCTAAACCACTCTTATATTCGTCCGACATACCCTTTCACCTTTCTCTTAATTGTAAAACACACGTACAAATGATCCATTCATATTTCAAAGCATTAAGATATCAAGTACAGGTAATCTCAATCTTCCTAAACTAATATGAATTCTATTAAAACTTTGAGTTAAATCTGAGTAAATAAAAATTATGTTATTAAATCTTTGAATCCATCCATAAAAGTCATCAAAATCTCTAGCAACATCATTGTTCAACATTCGTCTTGGTATGCACTTCATGATTGTTTCTCTTTAATTCCAGACTATACACATTTAACAAAACCCTAATAACTGAGAATATAACGTATCTTAATGGTTGAAACATATATTTATTGTTCATAAACTTAACCATGATGTACAAACCCGAAACTAAAGCATAAACTAGGTTTTGGATGCAAACTATGTAGTTTCTGATCTAAACCCTATCCGTTTTTGTAAGAATCATAACTTGGTCAAAACCGAACCAAACTCATTGATTCTTGAGCCTGACTAAATTTAAAGAGTCACAAATCAAACCCAAGTTGATAATCGTTTTAGTAAGATTTGAGTATTCAAAAGTGGAAAAACAAAACAAAAGGGTCAAAATTGTTTATGGGTAGCAGAATTTGGGTCAACTTCCTAAGGGCATTATTCCCTCAATTTAAATCCAAATGACCCGATTCTTTTTGCATAACTTAATATTATGCGTCTAGAAGTATACCACCTGGTGTTGCATTATTCGTTGAAGGTTCGGTTTTTACCAATTTTAGACATGGTATAACTCCGGAAAATAGTTGTTGCTACATTTCTGTTCAATTAAATTATTTGGGAATATTTAAACGTGTCCAAAAAGTTATAACAAAAATATATTTAGAACATTTAAATATGTAAATTATTATACAGAAATTTTCAGAATTTAATTTCCTTCATTTGGTTAACTAATAAAATCTCTAAACACAACCTAAAATTTGACCTAAAACCCAGATTCCTTGAACTTATAAAAACACCAAATTTTCAACTTGTTCAACCGTGGTTTGACATATAATTCATGTATAAAATTGAAAATACCCTTGCTAACACTAAAAGATTATGGTTTACTGAGTATGATACTTAAACTTCCATTTTAACACTTAAACACCAACGAAAACGACACCATTCACCATAATGCTTTATCCTTTAACTTGAACTAGTCCTTATGCGTGATACATGAATTGTAGCATTCGTGTAGGACGATTCTCTCAACTTGTGAACTTTGCAGGGAACATCGATCATCACTTAACCAAGTGAGTTTCGCAGCCCCATTTACCATTTTTAACTTTAAACTAGGGAAGAACATGCTACTTGATCACCACTTAAACTTTACTTGGTTGTTATGTATGTGTTATTTACTTTAAACCTGATTAGGGATACATGGGATAACTTAATAACTTCACAGCTTAAGTCCCCACTTCACAACTATTTAACATATGAATGGAATTGATGACAAGATTGAGTAGTACTATTCGATTGACACCCCCGCTCTTGTCTTAGCGTTGCTAGCTAAAGTACACGAATGCCACATAATCAACATTTTAGTGAATATCTCCAAACTTAAATTTAAACTTTAATGTTCCGCAAAGGACATTTTGTAGTGCAAAAACTTAAACGTCAATAGGCTTGGTTGTGCGTGTGTAATTCTATCATTTGTATGAATGTGATACACATGTTACATATAAGCAACATACTTATTGAAACTGATTTACTGTTTACAAAATCATAATACCTACGCGTGCCAATGAGTCCTAAATCAATTGGTTTGGGGGGGGGGGGGGAGGCACCCCATGGCCTTCCAGTGTTGAGGTCATGGGTTAGAGTCCCACTTGGTGCAAAATTTTCCAGGTGGGCTAGGGGTTTTACCACAGTGGGCTTCGGGTGATGTGTTTCTTTTGGAATGGTGGGCGGGCATGTGACCAACGTTGTCTGTTTTTGCAGGGTGTGGGTTTATACGCTTTCGCCAATGGGTTTGCCTGAGTAGTCGGGCTTGTATGGTATTCGTTATCCGTTCAAAAAAAAAAACCCAACGTGCTCACCAAATTTATAGTTGACCCTTTTTAACTTTTTTTTTTCAGGTTATAACAATTAAGATAGCTTGGACTGAATTTGTTTAGAGACTTGCATTGAGATTTATGTAGCTGTTGATTGCATGTAGACTTTGGTATGGAATGTATATCATGGCACATTTTCAATAAATGCACATATCTCTTGTAGTTGTGTGTTATGATACACGATTATCGCATTCTCACTTTTTCCGCCTTAGTGGGGGTGTGACAAAGTGTGACTAGGCCCACGCTTGTAACACCCCACCCAAAACCAGGCGATCATGTACAACTTACCTGACTTAGCACCGGAATTGTGACAAAGTGTGACATGCATTTATTACAAAAAGGAAATTACACAATAGGACATGAACTCAAATATATATCCTTCGATGTCTTCAAAATGGCTTGGGTAGAATTCATGCTTAGTTACTTCAAGTCTTCAATCCTGAAAGATCGAAACCTTAACATACAAAACATATGATAAGAGATGATTTGTGTATATCATCGATCACCAACCTTGATCAAGTGATACCATTGTACAGATAATAATGTGATCGATTCTAAACTTGATTGACGAGTATATCTAAACATGAAGGTTATTCAATCTATTTTCAGGTTCAATTAAGAGCGCATGACCAGTCCCATTTATATAACATCGAGTATCATGTGCTTGTTATGAACCAAAGAGGAACGGAATAGCTAGTCACTAGGTCACTTTTAATTTGTTGGTTCTCATAAATTCTAGAGAACGACTATTTTGTTATAACTTCTTCTATAATTATATACACTTATGTAAACTTTAGCTACCGGATTAGCAACGACACGAACGTCGCATTAAATATTAGCAACCAAGGTTAAAACAAAGTGGTCACAAAAATCAATTGTGGCAATCAAAACAACTACACAGAGTTTTTTTTTGTATTAGTGTATTATTATAAATTTATAATGCTTCTTTTATATCAAACAGAACATCTTTAGACCATAGTTTATGTAGTTTGGTTGGGAAATTAATAAGTCGCTTTATATATATATATATATATATAATATATATATATATATATATATATATATATTATATATATATATATATTATTCGAATGTAAGAACTAAGAAACAGTAATTTTTTATATTTATGTGGTTCTCTCTTACATATTTTAGTATCTATTTCTTATCTAACAATTAAGTTTTTAATTAAGAAATAAACACTCATAAAAGGTTAAAGACTTGGCTTCTTATAGTTTTGTTATTTGGATTTTAAAAATGATAACGAAACAACATATTGATGTTACTTCAACAGAGCTAGAAATAAAAGATTTAACTATTGAAAGTATTTTAATATTTTTAACCAAGAAATGCAGAAGAAGTCTTACTGTGTTGATGCTTTCAGAGATTGATCCATTTGGTATACGGCCAGCCCACTGTTGCAAACATTAAACAATGAATAATTAATAAAACCCAATACAGATAATTAATTAATTTCTTCTTTATTATTTGATATTTTAACAGCTAAAATGTAAAAAAGAAAAATAAACAAATACATGAATATAAATTAACAAGGTGGTATCTATTAAAATAGTACGCAATTACACTTTTAGCTGCCGTGCTGAAAGCTTCTCGATGAGGTATTTGAGGATTCAAAGCCTTGATGCGTTGGATTTCCTCTCTAATTTACAATTTCACAAAAAATAATTATAAATTGTTAAAAAATTCAAAAGTTATTGGCAGTTTGGCTTTGAACTCACTTCATATATCGATTGTAAGCAGATGGAAGCCTATGTTTTCTCTCAGGTGCTGCATGACCAAACGTAAACAAATTATAAAAATAATAATATACATATCTGATACTTCAAAAATAAATATACATGTATATTTAATGAGGGAGAAGAACTGGTGAGTACGTACGTTTGACAACGAACGGAGCTTTTGGTAGGTCGGGTTCGGGTTCATGTGATGCCGATGGCGAAGATGTTGAAGCCCGTTTGAAATCGCTCGAAAACGCGGCCTGTTTTGCAGGTTTAACATACAAAAATATCAAATTATACATATCTTAGGGTTATTTCTTGTTTTTTAATTTATAGTATCACAATAAGGAAGAATTATTTAAGATAAAATAATACAAAATAAATAAAATAAAAAACCTGAAAAGGATGAGAGGCCTTAATGGTGAAAAATGATAAATTACAACAGTTCCCACATTTCACTGTTACTGTATCCAAAACCCTCTTGCATGGTATCCCTACCTGTAAGTATATGGTTTTCATACAATCTTTATCCTATAAACTGAAACAAAGTTGGATATATCGTTAAAATCACAAAAATTAATACCGCTAGAAGGGTTTTGCAGAAGTTGCAACGAACATAGCAAAGGTGCTGATGTGAAGGTGCTTGAATTGGTGGATCAATGTTCACGGTGCTCTTTGTTTGCACAGCTTCGAAGTTCATAATCTCGGTCGTACGAGTCGGTGGTTAATATAACAAGCAAGTGGTTTTGTATTGACTAGTAGATGATTATTATTTTATAGAGATTGCATGTATGAAAAGGGTTAGATAGGGTTTTGTGGGAGGAAGATATGTTGGAGTATATGTAGGGCTGGGGAAGCTAGCTGAGCTAGTTGGTGCATGAAAAGAAAGATAAATTTAGGGTTCCTATAACTAATGGCAAGAGTACATCCCATTTCTAGCTTCCAAACGATTCACTTTAATTTGTTCCATCCCATCTCATGTTTTTATAACTCATAAAACAAAGTTTTGGGTTTTACAAATTTTGATTGTTATTATTACGTTTAGGTTAAACAAAAAAAAATCAAGAGCCAAGCAAAATGTGAGCTAATGGACCTTTCAGTGTTCACATCATCGCAAACCGCTTGAAAGCCAACACTTACTTGTTCAATGTAGGTAGTAACGTGGTTACTACCGATGGTGCTGCTGACGGTCGGTCTTAGTTATCATTGAAAGTTGCAGTTTCTACTAATGGCAACAACATGGGTGCAACTACTTAATAAGTGTTGATCGTAGCTCCTACCGAAGGTTACCGTTGATGAGCAACATCATGGGTTATTCCTCGATTGACTCACTCGGTTAATTGATTGGCAAGCGTTTAGAGATGATCAAAAGTTTCAGCCTATAAATCTAAAACTATGTTATGTTATCAATAAACCGATTAATTGCTATTTAGTATATCTAATCTATATAATAAATGAGATGAATTTGGGACACTTGGCATGTTGTGGTGGAGTCTCAAAGTGATTTTAGGAGGGAATGAATTGTAGGCCATGTGGAGGCGGGATCCGAATTGTATTCGGGTTGGATTTATGATTTGGTTCACCCAAATTCACTTAATCAGATATACTATAAATTAAAACATATCAATTATTGATATCATAATCTGATTCCATATTTGCTCAACATCTTTTCTTTCTCACACTCTCTCTCACCTAACTTCTTCTTCTACTTCTTGAACAAGATTAACAATATTTCAAGATCGAAGGTGGTTGTTAGTCCATTAATTTCTTTGTGTATGTTATCGCTTTGATCATGTAGATTATTAGTTTTTAAAAACATTGATGTGAATCGTGTTAACATTATTCTTCTTTTACTATCGTTCAGATCCGATAAAAAAATAAGGTATGTGATATATTTGTGTTGTTTATGTATTGATTTTTTGTTAATCGAAGTTGTTGATGTTTGATTTTATATTTTTTGTTATTTAAATCAACACCGACATATTTGGCATCATCTTCTTTATTATGCGGACAAAATCATAGGTATGTTGCTTGTGTGTTATGTTTGGTTGTTCAACATTAATCGAAGTTACTAATGTTTTTGTTTTGATCTTTTATTTTGAACCCTAAATCTGAACTATCAATCGAATGGGGAATCTTCAAACCACTTAACAGGTTAGTTGAATATTGTTACTGTTTTTTATTTTAATAAGTTTGAACGTGTTTTTAAGGTTTTAGCTCTATTATTTTTCTAAAATAAAAAACTGTGGATTTTATGCAGTTTAAGTTGCTAGTACATGTTTGATGATCTTCTCATGTTAACATATAAAAAAGGTTTTTTTGTATGGATTCTTCGAAATTTTATACGAAAATATTTATAGTTTGTGTATATGTTATCAAGATTTGTTTATTTTTTTTCTCCAGATTTTTTGTTTTCAGTTTTTTTTATAGATTGTTCATGTTTTTCATTCATGCTTGTTTGCATTCAAGAATTTTTTGAGTAATTATAATATTTAGGTTTTAAATCTTTCAAAAATTTCATCAATGGTTGTTAAGATAAAAAATACTGGCATTTCAATTATTGTCTTTTTTAAAGTAATGAAAAATAGTTTCAGTTAGAGATGCTGTAGTAAATGCAATATATTGATACTTCAGTTACATTTTTGATGATTTATATTTAGTATTGTTAATAATTGATTGATTGTTGTTGTTATTATTATTATTATTATATAATGTATTTTTTAATTGTGATGACAGATTTTCTACAAAATATGAATACAAAGAAGATGAATCCAAGATTCTTTAAATTTATCGATGATCCAGAATCGTTCTAATTGGTATGTTACAATATTCTTTTTTTATATTTACTTTTATTAAGCTTGATTATTCTTATAATATGTATAATCTGACTTTTTAGTATGTTCTTTCATAGACGATACCAAGGGATTTTCTAACTAATGAGATGGTTTAGGTTTTAGGTTTTCAGTTAATTTTTGTTTTCAATCTTCTTATGTTATATTTAGATAAATTCAAAAATATTTTAAAAATTATAAAACAGATTTTGTTATTTTTACATGTTATATTGAGTAATGTTAATAGTTCTTTTTTGTTTTTTTACTATATTTATTGAATTGTCTAAATAATTACCATATTCGATTATGTATATTTTTGAAATTTGAAAGATGTTTATTTATAGCCGATTTCTAAATCAATTTTTATCAATATTTTTATTTATAGTTATCATTTTTTAACTTTCTAATTTAAGAACCTTATAACTTAAACTTATTTTATTTGTTTATTGTCGAATATAAAGATTTTATTATGGTGTTAATATAATTATAGAGCAAATTAAGACCAATCAAGTTATTATTTTACTAACTTTTAACTTTTAGGCATAAATGTTATTGTTGGGCTTATTGTCACACCCCAACCGATGGCGAAAACATCGGGATGAGATGAGCAAATTGTTCAAAAGCATCATAACACTATTGCGACAATATAATTAAATTCCATTTCATAAATACTAAGAATTCAAATACAAGGTTTCGAATAAAGTAAACAAGTATAACATAATATTTATGATCTTTATCCGAGTCTTTGCACGTTTTCATTAGCGTAGCGAATGTGTTCATTGAAAAGTGTATTATACATATACATATTTTATCGAAAAGAACAATATGTATAGATTTTGTCGGAAAATATAATAGGTGTGCATATGTATAATTATACTTTGACAAAACGTAATAAATATATGTATATATATTTTGACAAGAGTATAATAGATAATCATGTATATTTCGACGAGTAACATAATATCTATAAATGTATTTATTTTGACGAAAATCATAATGTCTATATATATATATATATATATATATATATATATATAATGCTTTGACGAAGGGCTTAACAAATTTATACATATAGGTATTTTGATGAAAAGACATATTATATATATATATATATATTTATCCTGACGAAAAACGGGCAGAGTTTCTCCTGTTTTTGGACTAACCCGGCAACTAAAGTGCCGTTTAAGATTTCAAAAATTCAACAGTAACTCAAGTTCAATAACTTTTATATAGAATTTGTAACTTATCAAATACTAAACAATGTATGAATTTATCGGTTCAATTCGGTTTTGTAAAAATTAATGTTTATCTAAAAGATTTAAACAAAGTGTGTCGACAAGCATTTACCAAGTCGAGTGCCGAAAAGCTAACCATGACTGACTGAGTCGACCTGCTGACCGCGTCGATCGTTTGACCAGATTTGACTCGAACATTGACCTGTTGACCCGAACACCTACCAAATCTGTCGACCGCGTGACCGAATCCGAACTCAAAAGTGAACCCAAAACTGAAACCCAACTGTCCAGAACCCGATTCAGTTGAGATCCGAGTAAAACCCGTAACTGAACGTGAATCCGAATCATACCCGAACTGAACCCAAGTAAAAACCAAAGCTGACCTCGGTCGACCATGTTGACTGTTGTTGACCCGACAAGAGCCGAGACATAACCCAAACCTCAAAACCTGAACTCAAACCCGGTACCGTAACGTGTCGAGGCCAGTACCAGATCTGAGACGAGAACAACCTCCACCACTGTCCCTGTCTTTTGCCGGACCATCACAGCATCGTCGCCGGTGTGTCGGGCTGTCGCAACCATCATCATCCTCGATCCTCATCATCACTGTCGCCATAGGTCTGGCGATTGCCGGAACCCGCCTCCGTTACCGTTAAACGGCTTCGTTGCCGTGTTCAGCCGCCGAACGCGACTTCGCTCCTATGTGCCGCCACCACAATGGTGGCCGGCAATCTTATTAAAGAGGGTGAGGAGAGCGGGAGTGTGGAGGTCAGTTTGTCGGAGCAGAAGGGGGGGGGGGGGGTTAGAGAGGTGGTTGCAGGTGTGAGTGGGTGAGAGAGGGATGAGGGATATGGTAGTGGAGTGGTGGTGGTGTGCGGTCGGAGGTCGGCCGGAATTGCTCCGGCGACCGGAAAAATGGCAGAGAGATAGAGTGTGTGTCTGTATGCGGCGAGTGTGTGTGTGTGAGTTTAGTTATAGAGATTAGGTCTAGGGTTAGGTCTTGTGTTGGGCCTGAGGCCCGTTAACTTGTCCTAGTGTTTTTGAGCGACCCAGTCGCGTTTACGAGTCCTGTTTTCAAACCCGACCGTCGTGTAATGTTTTAAAACACTGTTTTAGGGTCGGAATTATGTGAATTGATGTCGGTAGCCGATAGTGGTCGCGTTCGTTTTCCGTAAAATGCGACGTTGCTATTATTATTATTATTACTATTTATTATTGTTATTATTATTATTTAAAAAAATATAAACAATATTAATAATGATAATAAAAATAATTAAATAAATAAATTCGTGTATTTCCTAAAGGTATGGAGGTGCGGAAATACGAGGCGTTACAGTATCCCCTACTTTAGGAAATTTCGTCCCGAAATTCATTTAAAGGAAAGACTTTAGATAAGATGGCATTTCGAAACCTTTATGGGTATAATCAAGAAACGAGTGGTGAGTGATTAAAGTTTGTATAGTGTAGAAGTATGAGTACAAGTGTAAGTGTGCGTATATGCACTGTGCACAATACAAATGATATATTTTAGTAACCAAGATTAACGGATTACTGGCATGTGAATAAACAAGTCAAACCATCGTGTACCGTAATGTAGACTACCCATCATCGTTAAAACGAAGAGGGTGTAAAATAGTTTACTTAACATGACCTCAAGAATACGGGGCGGGCGTCACTCCTATAGCGCTACACAAGCGCTATACATGTTAAGGTGTGGCTTGCTCAAAGTTAATGACGAGTCTACCACATAAACATGTGAATAAACAAGTCAAACCATCGTGTACACAATGTTGACTAGTCAAGATTGTCGAAACATAGTGTAAAATAGTTTAGTTAATATGAAATAGTTTACTTAACATGACCCCAAGTCTCAAGGGCGGTGCGCTACTTCTATAGCACTACGCATAGTGCTATATATGTTAAGGTGTGGTTTTATAACGAGTTTATCACATATAATGTTCCAGTAATCCCAAATCAAGTATGATGTTAAGTATGCACCTATAGAATCGTTGTATAATAGATTTAGTATAATGCGAAGTTTGTAGTGCATAAATTCGATTTTAGTATAGTGTGACATTGAAAAGAAAAAAAAATGAAGGAATAAGAATTATATAGCATAAAATGTAAGATAGCATAAAAGAGAGGCTTGTTAAAA